>PVKE010029200.1:0-20417 GCA_004027555.1 Craseonycteris thonglongyai | reverse complement strand
ACTACAAAGCCTCAGTAATCAAAACAGCTTGGTACTGGCAGAAAAACAGGCACATGGACCAATGGAATAGAATTGAAAACCCAGAAATAAACCCACAAATTTATGGACAGATTATTTTTGATAAAGGATCAAAAAATATACAGTGGGGAAAAGAAAGCCTCTTTAGCAAATGGTGCTGGGAAAACTGGAAAACCACATGTTCTTCTATAGTTTTTGGCTTCCAAGCTAGCTCTGTGTTCCCTCTTAATGTTGTACTGCCAATATGTTAATAGGAAATCATAGATAAGTTGTTTATTGTTGGACAACTACACATTTTTAAATTGTCACAAACTATTTTTTATGTCTATGTGTACAGTGATATGACATGGAAAAATTATCTGTATGTTCTGGAATCCCACAAAATGAAAGTATTATAATAAAGTAATAGTGTTTAAAACACTCAGCTAATATTTTTAGTAAATTGTAAAAAGATCAAGAATTTTGAACTCAGACTCATACTGTACTCAAAAATCTCAACTTTGACACAGTTATTTGACCTAAAGCTTGTTTTAAAAATTGCCTCTGAGCCTCAGTTTCCTCACCTCTGAAAAGGTAATGCCACATACATGACACAGCTGTTGTGAGATATGTACAATATTATGTATATTAAGCACCTTGTACTATCTCGGGAACTAAGCAAGTAAATAATAACTCGTATTGCTGTTTTTTCTTACTCTTAAACAATTGGATTGTCCAATTTATTTATGTGTGTGTGTTTAGCCACTTTTCCTAAGTGTGACAACAAAAACTATTGGCTGCCTTTGTATTTTGATTAATTTCTGGGAATATCAATGTCATTAATGGTGATTAAACTTTGCTATTAAAGGTATTGATTATAGGAAATCTGCATGTTATGTTAACCATTATATTTGATATATCAAAATACCATATTCCCCTTTAGTATTGTACTATATGAATAGCATTTGGTGGCCAAATAGAAAAATATGATCTGGTTAACCATTAAGATTAATACTTCATTGCCTGTATATCTGCCTTTCTTCAAAAATTGCCTTTTCTGGAGTTGCATAATGGATGGCTATCATTGCTATACAAAGATCCTATACAAAGGGTGTTGATTAAAGGTTAATGCAAACTAAGTAGATATTTCTGTTTACTCAGATAAACTTTAACAGATAAATGAATAAGAATTTTATGGTAAAATATGGCTCCTGGATTTATTCATAAAAAAAATAGATACATTTATAGTCCAATTATTATATCTATTGACTTAGATTAGCACTAAAAATTACGAGTATTCATGTTAAAATTTAAGGAGAAGCTGGGATGGCTCAGTGTGTTAAGCGCTCACTTTGTAGCCCTGGGTACCGAGGATCGAATACCGGCCTCAGCCTGTGTGGACCCATATGCTGAACTGGGGTGTGCCCCCAGTTCAGTTCTTGCTGGAGCCTACATGAGAGGCTCCTGGCCCAGTTCCTGCCCTGTGCAGCCCTGCGCTCACCTGTGGAATGAAACTGTGGAAAAACAAATGATGTGCAACTATGGAGACTGTTCTGAGCCCTCCCCCTTCTCTCTGTCTCTGTCTCTGTCTCTTTCTCTGTCTCTGTAAAAAAAAAAGCAATAAAAATATTTGAGATTTAATAGTAAGAAATTATAACCAATGTTACCTTATACAAAGCAACTCTCATTTATAAGAAGATTAAAATGACTATATAAGTTCATTTTATATAAATGTACTCTGAAATCACAAAGAATGATTTTAAATTTGACATTTCAAGTAAAGTTAATGAAAAACACTTGCATCACAAAACATAGACAGTTATCTTGAAGTGATAAAGTAACACAAGTATAAACCTGGGATGTGGGGTTGGGGGAAGAACTAATAATATATTGTCATTATTAAATGTTTAATACTCTGATGTAATGACTCCTTTTGTCATTATTAAGTTTTTATGGAAACAAATAATATTTTTCTATTGTGATATTATTTGGTGTCATAGATTTGGATTATAATTGTTTTATAAAGCATTTTAATGATATGTAATGGGAACTTAATAGTACATAGCTTGCAAACTTATTGTTAGTTCTGTATCACAAAATAAAGGAACTTCAATAAAAGAGTTCTGTTCTAGTTATTTTATTTAGGGAGTTTATTTTCTCTTTTAGAACTTTCTAAAATCACTTTTATATAATAGTTACTAATTTAATTATAGCAGTGATTTGAAGCCTACCATTTTGTGCTCTGCATGAACAAAAGAGAGCGTTAATACAACTTTTTTCTTCTTCCCAATCCAGCCTCCATTGGTAGCCAGTATAATGTTTCTGCTTAAGGACCATCATGGAGCCAAATCACAAGGGCTGTGTGGTAGGCAGAATAATGGTCCCTCAAGGATGTCTGTGTCCTGATACTCCTAACCCGTGAATGTTATCTTACGTGGCTATCTTAGTCAGTTCGGGCTGCTATCACAGAATATCATAAACTTGGGGAAGGGGGGGCTTAAAAACAACAGAAATTTATTTCTCAGAGTTATGGCATCTGGAAGTCTGAGATCAGGGTGCCAAAATGATCAGTTTCTAGTGAGGACTCTATTCCACCTTTGGATGACCATTTTCTTGTATCCTTACATAGTGAAGAAGGTGAGACAGAGCTTTCTGGGGCCTCTTTTATAAGGGTACTAATCCCGTTCATGAAGGCTGTACTTTTCACAATTTCATTACCTCTCAAAGGCCCCAAATCCTAATTCCATCACATTGGGGGTTAGAATTTCAACATGAATTTTAAGGGAACACAAACAAACATTCAGTCAATAATAATGGCAAAATAGGCTTTGAAGTTGTGATTAAGGGTAAAGACATTAATATAGGAGATTTTACTGGGTTATCTAGGTGGACCCAATCTAATTACATGAGTCTAATTACAGAGATGGGCTGTATACATGAGACAGAGGAAGGAGGAGGAAAGATTTGAAGTGTGAGAGGGACTCAAACCCACTGTTGCTGGCTTTGGAGATAGAGGAAGGTGGCCATGAACTAAGTATTGTGGTGACCTTTGAAAATGGGGGAAGGCTATTAGTCTATAACCAACAGGAAAATGGAGACTGAGTTTAACAACTTCAAGAAACTGAATTTTGGGAATGCAGAAATGGTTCAGAGGGCTGAGCGCTCGTCTTGCAACCTTGGGGTCTGAGGATCGAATCCTGGCTTGTGTGGACCCATGTGCTGAACTGGGGTGTGTGTCCCCAGTTTGGTTCTCACTGGGGCAAACCTCCTATGTGGTAGGTCCCCAGTTCATCTCCTGCCCCAGGTGGGAGGCCCCTGGCCGGTTCCTGCCCTGCATAGACCTTCTCCTACCTGTGGAATGAAACTATGTAGAAAAACTAATGATGTGCAACTATGGTAAGGTGACCAGATTTTAACATTGGTAAAGCGGGACACCATTTACTGGGGGGTGGAGGGGGTTCTTGATTAAAAATTTTGTCTATCTCCCACCATTCCCTAGCTTGTCGTGCATTCTTTCCAAAAATCGGGACTTTTTTAAAACGCCGAGGGACGCGGGACAAATTGTTAAAAATCGGGACTGTCCCGCCAAAAGCAGGATGTCTGGTCACCCTACTCTAGACCCATTTTATTAAGTGTTTTGATCATAAATGGATGTTGTATCTTATAGAATGCTTTTTCTGCATCAATTGATATAATCATATGGTTTTTATCTTTCATTTTGTTTATGTGGTGTATTACACTGATCCATTTGTATATGCTGAACCATCCTTGTGCCCCTGGGGTGAATCCCACTTGATTGTGATGTATAAGCTTTTTTCTTTTTCTAACCCTAACCCTATATAATCTTTCTAATGCATTCTTGAATTTGATTGATTTGCTAGTATTTTTGTTTAGAATTTTGTATTGGTGTTCATCAGAGATATTGGTCTATAGTTTTTTTTGTGTGGGTGAAATCCTTACCAGGCTTTGGTATTAGGGTAATGTTGGCCTTGTAGAATGAATTGGGAACTGTTGCCACTTCTTCAATTTTTGGAAAAGTTTGAGGAGGATAGGTGTCATTTCCTCTTTGAATGTCTGGTAAAACTTAGTGAGACCATATGGTCCTCGACTTTTGCCTTTGGGGAGGTTTTGGATGATTGTTTCAATTTCCTTACTGTTGATTGGTCTGTTTAGATTATCCAGTTCTTGATTCTGTCTAGGTAGACTGTGTGTTTCTAGAAATTTGGTGGTATATACCCTTCATAGTATTCTCTTATGATTCTTTGTGTATCTGTGTTATCAGTTGTAATATCTTCTCTTTCATTTCTAATTTTGGTTATTTGTTTCTTTTTTCCTTTTCCATCGGTGAGCCTAGCCACAAGTTTTTCGATTTTATTTATTTATTTTTTTGAGAAACCAGCTCTTTGTTGCATTAGTTTTTTCTATATATTTTTTCTGTTCTCTATTTAATTGCCGTCTGCTCTAATTTTTATTACTTCCTTCCTTTAGCTGACTTTGAGTTTCTTGTTATTCTTTTTCTAGGTCTAGGTTTTCTTTTTCTGATGTTAGATTGTTTACTTGTAATTTTTTGTATTTTTTTGAGATAGGCCTGTGGTGATGTAAATTTCCTTCTTATTACTCCTTTCAGTGCATCTCAGTAATTTGATATATTGTGTTTTCATTATTGTTAGTTTCTGTGTATTTTTAATCTCTCCTTATATTTTCTCTTTGAGCCAGTCATTTTTTAAAAAAGATTTATTTTTATTGTTTTGACAGAGAGAAAGATGGAGAGAAGGAGGAGGGCCAGAGCGGTCTCAACAGTTGTACATCATTAGGTTTCTACATAGTTTCATTCCACAGGTGGGCACGTGGCTGCACAGTGCAGGAATGAACCGGGGGCCTGCAGCATGGGAGGCTCACCCTGGTGATAATTGAACTGGGGGCACACTCCTGTTTGGAAAATGGGTCTGCGTGGGCTGGGGCCGGGATTTGATCTCCAAACCTCGGGGCATGATGAGCGCTTAACCTGCTGAGCCATCCTGGCATCCCCTGGTCCAGTTATTTATACCTAAATAACATGTTGTTCAATCTACATGTATATGTATTTTTTCCTGCTTGCTTTTTGCAGTTGATCTCCAATTTTAAACCTTTGTGGTCAGAGAATATACTTGGTATGATTTCAATCTTAAATTTGCTGTGGCTAGTTTTATGACCCAGCATATGGTCTATCCTTGGAATGTTCCATGTATACTAGAAAAGAATATATACTCTTGTGTTGTAGGATGAAATGTTCTATAAATGTCAGTTATGTCCAATTGCTATAATGTATCATTTGAAGCTAATATCTCCTTATTTATTTTCTCTTTGGATGATCTGACCATGGCTGTCCAAAGGTGTTTAGGTCCCCTACTATAATTGTGTTTTTGTCAGTTTCCTCTTTACATCTGTTAGTAGTTGCTTTGTAAATTTTGGTGCTTCCTGGTTGGGGGCATATATTTTAGTAAGTATCTTGTCTTCTTGTTATATTGTTCCCTTATCATTATAAAATGTCCATCTTTGTCTCTTATTAACTTTTTTTTTCTGAAGTTTGTTTCATCAGATATAAGTATATATAAATCTGCTTTTCTCTGGATGCCATTGGCTTGGAGTATTGTTTTCTACCCTTTCACTTTGAGTTTGTATTTGTCCTCGTGGCTGTGGTGTGTCTCTTGAAAATAGCATAAGGCTGTTTTTTTGTTTGTTTGTTTTTTAACTCTAGTCTGCTACTCGGTGTCTTTTTATTGTTGGGTTCAGTCCATTTAAGTTTAGGGTGATGACTGATATATGAGGATTTCCTATAGCCATTTAATCTTTTTTTTTCTAGTACCTCTATCCACCCATAGTTGCTACTTTGCTTTTTCCTGTCAGTTATTTTAGTTTGATGGTGTTTTATTATATTTTCCTCTTTTTTTGTTATATGCCTGAGTTCTGAGTATTTTTTTGAGTAGTTACCATTAAATTAATGTAAAAGACAGTTTTATATATATGCAGTGGTGCCTTTTCTTAATAATGCTTCTTATCGCCATTCTCTTTGAAAGTATAAACCTTTACTTTCCCTTTTTTTTTTGTTTTTGCTGTACCAGTTTCTCCCTATTTATTTTTACCTTTTTTTGTTTCTGGTCGAACAGCGTCTTTCAGTATTTCTTAAAATGCTGGCCTTGTGCTGGAGAATTCCTTCAGCTTCTGTATGTCTGAAATGGTCTTTATTCCTCCGTCATATCTACAGGATAACTTTGCTGGACAGATTATTCTTGGCTGGTAATTTCTCTCTTTTAATATTTTGAATACTTGATTCCATTCCCTCTTGTCTTGTAGCATTTCTTTTGAGAAGTTTGATGATAGTCTGATGGGCTTTCTTTTATAGGTTATGGTATTCTTTTCTTTGGCTGCCTTGAGGATTCTTTCTTTGTCTTAGATCTTTCACCTCCTCAGTAAAATTAATGTGCCTTGGAGAAGGTCTGCTAGAATTTAGGTAGCTGGGGGTTCTGCTTCATTTTTGTATTTGAGGTTCCAGGTCTTTCCATAGATTTGGGAAGTTTTCATCTACTATTTGTTTTAGCAAATTCTCTGTGCTCATCCCATCCTCTGCTCCCTTTGGAATATCTATTATTCTTATGTTGGTCTTTCTAATGAACTCAGATATTTCTTGTAGAGATGTTTTATTTCTTTTAACTCAGGTCTCTCTCTTCTCCCTTCTGTGACATTTCATGTTTGTATCTTCAATTTCACTAATTCTTTCCTCCATCCGGTTGGCTCTGCTTCCTATGGTAGCTAGTTCATTTTTTCTTTCTTTTATTGTGTTACTTAGCTCCAGAATTTCTATTTGGTTCTTTTTATAATTTCAGTTTCTTTGTCAGAGTATTCCTTTTGCCCACAAATTTCCTTTCTGAGAATATTTAGCTGTTTTTTTTGTGCGTAGCTTCCTTTCTTTGAACTCTTTGAGTGTTTTCAGAATTGCACTCTTGAATTCTGTGTCATTTAGCTCATATATTTTCATATTTTTAAGTTTCTTTTGTGGAAATTTTTTATTTTCTTTCTGAGCACCTTTGTTTACTAGGGTACTTATTGCTGTTGGATAGTTTCTCTTCTTGGGTATAAGGACTTTTCCTCTGGTAGATATGAAGAGATCTTTCTTTCACTTCCCACCTGCTGTTACAGCAGCATTTTACAATATTTTCTCTTGTTTATTCAGTTTTCTCACAGTGGGAGATTTCCTAGAACATTGGCTCCTCTTCTTTGACCTAGTTGCCTTGGTCTCTGTAAACTTCCTCTTTGGTAGGATATGGTGTGCAATATTATTCTATGCCTCTGAGATCCCACTGTGGTCAGAAGCTGCCACACCTGTGCTTCAGTTTTTCTGGATCCCTCTGCTGCTTTAGCAAGAAGGTTGGGGTGAGGTTTGTTGGAAAAGGTGCAGGTCTGCTTGTGTCACAGTGTGATGGCAGCTTTCCCACTCCAGCTGACTGAATGCAGACACTGGGCAGAACTGTGGGGTGGGGGCAAGCTTTGGGATAGTGCAAGGAGAAAGAGCCAGGTTCTGTGTCCATGCCACACAGTGCTCCAGCCTGGGCCCCACCTCTTCTAGAGCCACTGGCAGGTGATTCATCTGCCAGTGTGGTGCTCCTGTCCTTAGCCTGGCAATCCTGCTGCCAGTGTTAGGGCTGCCAGAAGACCATTTGCTGGCCCCACAATCTGGCATTTGCTCTACTCTCTGGCCCTGTGTTCCAGGTGCCCTCACTGCTTTCTGGCTGCCATTGCTGTGCTCCATCCTCCAGCACTATGACATGGCCGTCCATCTCACACTATGGCCACTCTTTATGTTCCTGCTGCCCGTGCCATGCTACAGCTACTTGCCCCCACTCCTGCCATACACCCTGCGCTACAGCCATGTGTGCCTGCGCTACAGCCATGAACACCTCTCCTCCTATCTTTTTGGCCTCTAACCCACCCCAGCTGTCCTGCATCACTGCCCATGCTCTTAGGGTCCTTTCTCAGTCTCTCCTCTGCCAGTCTCCAGGTAGATCTCTGGGTTGCACTCCATGGTGTGTCTCTCTGCACTACTCCATTCCCTTTTCTCTCTTGCCTCCCCCTCTCTGGCCTTTAGGTATTTTCTTGTGATGACTGCGTCTGTCAGTGAGGCCATGCATTGATTAGGGATTCCCTTGTTGGATTTTAGTTGTTCAATTTGTTTTATTTTCCAGATTTCAAGAGTCTTTTCTCATGTTGCCATCTTGTTGACGTATGTCTCTTTCTGTCCATCTATTTAATTGGGTTGACTTTTATTTATTTTTTGCTATTGAGTTGTAGTATTTCTTTATGTATTTTGAATATTAGGCCTTTATCAGGTATTTAATGAAAAAATATTTTCTCCTACTCAGTAGGCTGTCTTTTCATTTTGTTGGTGTTGCCTCTGCTGTGCAGAACATTTATAGTGTTGGCATCACTTGTTTCTTTACACTTTTGTTGCTTTTGCTTTTGGTGTTAGATTAAAAAAATTATCACCAAGACTGATGTCAGGAAACTCAGTGGCTATGTTTTATTTTTTTAGTAGTTTTATGGTTTCAGGTCTAATGCTCAAGTCTTTAATCCATTTTGAGTTAATTTTGGTGTATGGGGTAAGATAGAGGTCTAGTTTCAAATTGTGCATATGGCTGTCCAATTTTTTCCAACATTTATTGCAGAGACAATCCTTTCCCATTGTATATTATTGGTTTATTTTTCCTAAATTAATTGACCATATAAGTGTAGGTTCATTTCTGGGCTTTCTATTGTGTTTCATTGGTCAAAAAAGATAAGAATTTAATCTTAATCCTGCATCAGTGCTCCTCATCCAGATGTAGGAATCCTAAATTTGTGTTATTAACAGACTTAACAAGTGTTCTAAGGCAATAGAAAATCACTTTATACCGAAGCTCAAAAAGAAACAGAAAACCTAAAGAATTGTATAAGCCCTGAAGAAATGAAATCAGTACATAAAATTTTTTATTCACAAATAAAACACTGGGCTTGGATGGTGTTATAGGTAGATTCATCCCAACATTCTAGGAATAATAATTCCAGTATTCTACCACAAACTTTTTCAGAGAATAGCAATTGGAAGGTAGAGCTTTGCTACTGACACTAAAATCAGAAAAAAAACTGTATGAAAAAAGAAAATTGTTGGGCTTTCTCAGGGACATAGATAGAAAAGCCTTAAACAAAAAAATCTTATTTTGAGAGAGGTTTAGAAAACAACTCATCACTTACTCTCCAGTCTCTCCTTTCTAGGAAGTACTTTGCTTGGAGAGACTCTTTTGTTGGTATTTTAAAAAGTCATTCTAGAATGTATGGGTTAAATATTAACTGTTGTAGTGGTCCAGGAAAACCTATTATATGTATGAGAATAACATTTAAATATATTTAGAAGATAAAAATATAATACTATTTAAGAAATGATTCTGTGTTTTTGAAATCATGTTTCCATACCTTATCTCGTGACATTGTTTTATAATTCTTTAGTTATGACATTATCAATAAATGCACATCAAGATGCCAGGATAACTCAGTGGTTGAGCATTTGCCTCACAATTGTGAGTTCCAGGATTTGGTTTCCGGCCCGCCCCTGCAAACCTCCAAAGCTGAGCGGTGGAGCTGCTGGATGAATAGCGGCAAAGATTCTCTCCTCCTATGTGAGAAACTCCTGTTTAGTTTCCTACCTCTTGCGGCCCCACATTTACCTATGTGGAATGAGACCATGTCACAACAAATGGCATACAACTACGGAAACTGCTCTCGGCCTTTTCCCTTCTCTCTCTCTCTCTCTCTCTCTCTCTCTCTCTGTCTTTCTCCTCTCAAACAATAAAATAAATCTAAACAAATAAATAAATAAATGCAGGTCTAGAAAACAATGCATTTTAAAGTGCCATGAAATGTACCCAAGTGTTATATATTTAGATACAGCTTTATAGAATAGAACGTTGTTTTATGTAAAGTAACAGCTTTCAACACTTCAAGTATGTGGAAGAGCTTTATAAAACAAAGCAGTAAGTGTGAACTCCTCATTTTATTCAAAGTTTGTGAGATTACAGAAGAATCATTATATTGCCTTTGCTTTAAAACGCAATTCATAGTAAAATATACATTCCTTTTCAATAAATTTCAGTGAGCTAAAGCTGAGTGTCTTGTACCTTGTATCCATTTCCTTCAGGCTGAAGATATTGACATTAACTTGGATTTTGCAAGGTCTGAGATTTAGATTTAAGTGTTCTGGAACTTTATTTTTGAAATGTTACTTTGTTGGCAACAGAATGGGAAAATCTTTATATTAAATCTAAGGCCCTAATGGTGAAAAATGCTGAAAAAGCAAAGTATAAATCTTTTACTATCATGGTCATATTTGAGTTTGTGTGCACACAGAAATGCTTCCTGTATTTGAGTTGTTAACCATAGAATCTGCCACTGTATGTACTTCTGGCTTTTGGATTTCTGGTCTGTCTGGTGTTCCTGGCCCAAAACATTGCATTGGGCGCTGCACTAGATCTCCCTCCACAGCTGTGTCATGCAGATTGACTTGTGGTCTGGCCTCTATGTCCTGTCCAAACTGCTTGACCCCAGTTCTCCTTTCTATGCAGCTGTAGTCTTCTGTTTGTCATTTTTGAGGTCAAATTATAGTAAATAAAATGACACAGAACCAAGAAAAATGACCATATTACTAATGGCTAACATTTATTTATCATTTTCTAAGTATTATGCTTTGTTTATAATAGGTTACAAATAGTATCTCATATACTGTAAGTCTCACATTAACCTTATGAGTTAGGTTCTAATACTATTCTCATTTTACAGTGGTGCAAATTGAGATGCAGAGAAAAGTTAAGTAACATGCCCACAGCCATTTAATTACTAAATGATAGAGCCAAAATTTGCACTGGGGAATCTCAGTCTTCTGTTTGGTACAGTTTCTCAACCTGCAAAAATTGGAAAAAGGGTTAAGTGTCCCCTGTTTATTTTTCTAATAAATTGAATTATTGAAACCTATTTTGAATGCTTTGCTTTATTTTATATTAATTTTTTAGTAAACACTGTTTCAGATAGAATTATATTAAATAACGTAACATTTTTAGCTTAACTATTGATTGATTTTAATTCAAAGTTAGTAAGTTAAGCATTTGTTATATCTATATAACAATCTTATATGCTCTGCATGTTAGTTTCTTTACACAGGGCCTTTTCATTTTTCATGTGTGTAAAGGTACTCTTTTATTATTTTTAAAAATTTATTTCATTGTTTTTGACAGAGACAGAGAGAGAGAGACAGAGATAAGGGAGAGGGCCCAGACAAGTCTCCATAGTTGTACATCATCAGTTTTTGGCATAGTTTTGTTCCTCACAGGTGGGCAGGACAGAGTAGGGTGTGAACCAGGGCAGGGACCTCCTAATTCCGGGGGCTTCCCACACGAACTGGGGTCCTCCTCCATGGGAAGTACACCCCAGTTAAACATGTGAGTCCGCAGGGCTGGAGCCAGGATTTGATCCTCGGTCCCCAGGGCTGCAAGGCAAGTGCTTAAGCTTCTGAGCCTTCCTGGTTTCCTGGTACTCTTTTAAACTCACAATGAAAGGATAATTAAGAATATTCTGAAAAATATATTAGACCATTAAATATATGTATTCAGAGCAGCATCTTGTACTAACCATACACGTAAAAATCTACTACTGAGGAACATATCTTTCACCAAGGTATATATATATATATATATCTTGGTGAAAAAAAAAATTGCCTGGGGACAATGTATGGTTTTTTAAAAAATAAGCTTTCATCATGTTGATTTGGATGACAATGAATTAACTCTCATTTTGGAAGTCTTTATGGTACCATCAATAAGTTTTTACTAATCCCAGGAAATTAAAATTTGAATTTTTGCAATGTTTTAGCTTATTGCTCAATTCAGAAATTTCTATGCAATAAAAGGAAACACCGAGCTTCAACGCATTCTCTCTATTGTCTTTTACTTCTTAAAAGAGCCAGTGCCAGTTTACTTCATTTATGAAAATGTCAGAATAAACTTTGTAAATGTTCTCTGTAAACTAATAAATAGTACTTACCCAAATAACACCCAAAGAGCTTACTTTAAAGAAATTATCTG
This sequence comes from Craseonycteris thonglongyai, assembly GCA_004027555.1. Lineage (NCBI taxonomy): Eukaryota > Metazoa > Chordata > Mammalia > Chiroptera > Craseonycteridae > Craseonycteris > Craseonycteris thonglongyai. The sequence continues at coordinate 8,280 of PVKE010029200.1, read as the reverse complement.
ATTAATTTTAAACCTGTACTTCCTTCTTAGCAATCAGTCATTATCAGTGCTTGGGTAAAATCTTCATTTGTGACTAACATCTCCACAAAATCTGCAGTTTCTCCTAAATCCTACTGCTGTATTTATGTCTTAGTTTAGACCCTGAAGCTCTAGAATAATTAAAAGTGAGGTACAGCAGCTTTCATCATTTTAAAGGAACCAATAGAACCAATTGCCTATAACGAGGACCTACTATATGCTTATTCATTGTCAGGTGCTAGGAAGAATGATAGAGGGTGATTAAGCAAAAGTCTGTTTAAAATAAGGGGTAGCTGGGATGGCTCAGTGGGTTGAGCTCTCGCTTTGCAGCCCCGGGGACCAAGGATCAAATCCCAGCCCTGGTCTGTGTGAACCCATATGCTGACCTGGGATGTGCTTTCTATGTGGGAGGCCCCCAGTTTGGTTCTCATTCCCAGTATGGCCCCTGGCTTGAGGGAGTGTGCCTCCCATGTGAGAGGCCCCCAGCCCAGTTCCTGCCCTACTCGGCCCCCCACCCACCTGTGTGGAATGAAACCATGTGGAAAACTGATAACGTGCAACTATGGAGACTGCCCTGGGCCCTCCCCTTTTCCTCTATCTCTCTCTGTCTCTGTCTATCTCTGTCAAAAAACAATACAATAAATCTTCAAAAACAAGAAGTTTGTTAAAAATGTTAACTTATGAAGGTTCTGATCACCAGTTGCTTAGAGTACAAATGTTTAGACAATTTCCCCTGAATAAAAAGGTGAAACAAGAAGGAGATACTGGTAAATGTCAAAGGCATCTATGAAAATGTTCAAGTCAGCTCAATTTTTAAAACTGAAGTTGAGGTTGGCAAACTATGGCCTATGAGTTGCTTCTGGCCCACTGCCTATTTTTGTAAATAAAGTTTTATTAGTGGTTGGCATGCTTGTTAGTTTATATATTGTCTATGGCTTTCATACTACAAAGGCAGAGTTAGTAGTTGCAACAGAGACCATATGGACTACAAAGCCTAAAATATTTACTATCTGGACCCTTTTAGAAAATATTTGCTGACTTGATGTAATATCATGCAGATTGAGTATTGTGGTTTGGAATAAAACCTTATAAAAATGCCATACTGAATAATTGTTAAATTATTTGTAATATGGGAGATGCTGGGATAGCTCAGCAGGTTGAATGCTTGCCTTGCAACTGCAAGGTCTGAGAATTGAATCCTGGCCCCGGCCTGTGCAAACCCCATATGCTGAATTGCAGTGCAACTTGTAACTCAATAAGCTTAATAGTGAATGTACATAATATATATAAATTCTCTTCATGTTGAAAACTTGTTTTTCTTATTCTGTTTTTCCTACATATACAGACTTTCTTCTAAGGTTATTTATGACAAAGATGATTTAAAGCTGTCCTTCATAGTTAATCTACATGGAAAAGGCTTTAACTTTTATTTCTTCTTTGTATTCTTCCACTTCCTCCTAAAGTCAGTGTTGTTTGGATTTTTTTTGCCCACAATTCACCTGAAAATGTTTAATTAAGGGCATTTACTGCTCTCCTCATTGTATTCTTGTTCTCTATATGACCTCATTAAAAATCATGCATTAATTCAGCTGCTTCATTCTATTCTCACTATTACTGATTGGATTAGGTGCTAGGTACTTAACTTCTTGCCTGGGTGACTGCAATTGTCTGCTAATATCTCTCTGTGTCTTTAAGTGTCTCCCTTCCAATCTATTGCCATCCTGGCAGTTACCAGTTGTATTACAGTTCAGCATATGGGTTGCAGAGGCCGGGGCCAGGAATCAAACCCTGGACCTTGCGATTGTGAAGCAAATGCTCAACTTCTGGGCTATTCCAGCATCTGCTTCTTTCTATTTCTTTATTCAACATTTATTTGGATGGGTGTCATTGAGGGTGTGATGGGTGAACAAGGGCTGCTGGTGACTCACTCAGTGAATCCCTACCTATATCCCTGGAAGTCATAACATCAGAGCTACTTGGACATATCCATTGTGGGGTGTACTCCACTTTATGAGACTCATCAAAGTATTATGTCATATACCCGCTCACTGAGAGAACTTCGTGTAAATATAAATTTCTCCATCTTGTTACATTTCTAGTGATAGTTTCTTAGTAATATGAGCAAATGCATGGCTAGCAGCCTGTTTGTGTACCTTTGCCTATAGATATTTTGTCTATATTATTAAATCTTTGAGTGATACATTCCTCTCCTTTGGCTTATATATATTCAATGTATATGTAGTGACCAGCTGAACTATTCATACATGCTAGTGGGTGCTGTCCTCTACTGTGAAATAATTCAATTATGGTAAGTTTTAGGACTTGGGTTATGCAAAATTATTTAGTTCTCCATTTTGTTAATTCTATTATTTGGACAATTTGCATATTGAGTTTACTAATAATAAAGCTTATTTATAGTAATAAAATGAAACCAGCAGGGGCAAAAGTAAACATGTATTTGATATAACTGCATTATGACCAAGGGTTGAGCAGTAAGTAAAGGAGTAACTGACAACAAATGAAGATTCAGAAATTTGGGAAATGTAGGGGAAAGTGAACTGCTAAAGGAGGATTTAAATTTTTTAGTATACTAAGGGTATTGTTACTGTCTTATAGTTGCTTTTACCAAAACCATTCAATGCAGTTATTTGAGAGATGTTTTCCCTGATTGGAAACAATTTCTATTGTAAAGTGATCACCAAAATTATTTGAAATTATTTGAAAAAACTTGGTCAGAGATCACTTTACTAGAACCCATGATTTTCTTTAAAGCAGAAATATGTGTGCTTTGTATCTTTTCCTGTGGGATTTTGAAGTCCTACACATCAAGGACTGGATAAGAGGTTCTTTTCAGGAATTTTAAGAATGAGAAAGCAATTGCATATACTCCATTTTAACCTCCTAGTGTTCCAGGGAATCCAGAACAAGATTATTCTTGAATCCAGGAGTAATGCATTATTGTTTATTATTAAAAAAAGTTTTCACTTAGGTAGTAAAATGGTAATTTACATACATTTCCAGCTATGTGTACCTCAAGGAAAGAAAATAATTGATTATCTGGTTAAATTAAGTTTTTCTGTTTAACAGGTATTTATAAAAAAATGCTAACTAACACTTTTGGATAAATAAGTTTGAGAAATCTACATTGGAAATAGAATTAATGAAACTTAACATTATTCTGTGATCAAATAAACCCAGCACCTAATCCAATTTATTCTTTAGTATTTCTTACTGTTTCCTTTGTTGGGCTGAATATTGGTGGTGTTAATAAATTTATATTATATATAGGGCTTTATCATTTGTAAAATAATATCACCTACATCATCTAATTTAATCATCATTATTCTCCTGGGACACAAGTTGAGCTTAGATATCAAGGAAAAATTAAAGTTTAGAAAGAGTATGACTTGCCAAATATCAGAATACAGTTTATCAGTGGAGGATCTAAAATCCAGGTATTCTGACATCTGGCCTCCCTCTGTTTTCCCTTCCTTCTTCCCTCCATGCCTACCTTATTTCTGTCTTAGAAATATTGCTGCCACTGAGATGCTGAATAGTCATTCATCAGAATGAATCAAAATATCTTGCTAAAAAAATGTTCATCACCTATTGATAAATCAGCACATTTGTTGATGCTTCAGTCTCTGATCTAATTATAATTAATACTATTTTACTTTACTAACTTTAAGATAATCCTAGTTTTCTTACCATTTTTATGTGTGTTAGCTTAAGGAATAAAAGTCAAATTCTTGGGATTTTTCAAATTCTCTGTTGAAGTATTAACATCCTCTAATGAACAGAGAAGTAATTTGTTAAATAACTATTGGACCAAGACAAATCCCTGAATCCACATGGTATTAGTTATTCATGTATTGATCCTGGCTAGTGTTCTTGCTGCTTTTAGTAAGGCACGGGGAATTAGAATGAAGTGAGCCAAACATCAATTACAGTTACCATATTTACTTAAATCTGTACAATATTCTATATTTGTATAAATATTTTTCATTTATGTAAGTATTTTTAATATTGGATATGTTTGTTCTTTGTAGATAGTCAAAATAAGGGCATTTGTAGCTTTATTTAAAAGGTATTTTTATTGGTTAGGTAATAATACACCACAAATTCAGAAGAAAATGTTTAAATATTATCATTTTTAAAAATTTTCTTTTACACTTGCAGTGATATATAACCCATACTAAATTAGGTTCTGCATATCTTTGTGTGTAGTTGGTTGAGATACAAGATTGTAGAAGTTTTAGCCTTTATACTATCTTTTTTTCTTTAATCTTTGTTTCTGATCAGTGAGCCGAGAACTTCCTAATTGGATAGCAAGCAATAAATCAGGAACTGACTTATCTGGACTCGTTTTTCTAACTCTGATATATAACAAACATGGGAGCAGGTTGAATTTTGGGGTCAAATAGTATCAGGAACACACTGTAATCTTGTAGATGCAGTCTTAGTTTTTAAAGAGCAAGTTATAGAATTGTTGCTTTCTGAATCCATCATTATGGACATGGGCTACTTTGACCCTGTCTATCTGAAGCCCCTTATTTCTTTAGCTAGTTTTCTTCCTTTTTAGTTTTACCATCATTCGTCTTGTTTTCCCTTCGATTTTCTTTATGTCGCAGTTCTGACTATTAAGCTCTCTGTTAGCTTGTAGATTCCTTGCTCTGGTCAGTCTTCCTGCAGGAGGTTTGCATTCTTTTCTGTCCTTTATGGACTCTACATGCAATACTGGTTTGGGAAGCCTTCTTGCTGTTTGCTATGTATGTTATCAACAATGAGGTTTCTGTCGTACTGTTCTGGTAGCCATTGTAATTTGATTGCTTTTGGAAAAAGGAAGGAAAAAGGAAAACTTATGTTAGATTCTCTCACATGTAATTTTTTTAATTTTTAAAAACAGGAACATTTAAAATAGCCCCAGGTTAATATTGGGCACCTCAGATTAAGTTGATGTTTTCTAACAGAGGACATGGCAAAGTTTGTGGAAATAATTTTGAAAGAATACCCATAAATATTTTGTTTTTTAATATTTTATTTTCTGCTGAAATTTTCAGAATCTACAACATTGCTTTGAAAAAAAGGAATAAGCAGCTTTGCGTTAATGGCATTAATAACATTTCCCTGGGGAGTACAATATGTACATACTATGATAAAATTTAGATTTGTCTCTTATACATTATTCCTACGAGAGCATGAAACATTTTTTATTACTTGGCTAGATTTCAACTAGAAGTACGTAGTATTTGATGAATAACTAATACAGATTAAGAGAATGTGTGAGCCCAGGCATGAACAGGGAAGTTGGGAAGGAGGTTATCAGCATAAAAAAGTTGGAAATGAACAAGACAACTGGAACATGAATGAATTCATTTTAATTCATGGGAAGTTATATTTATTTAGAATTCTATTCTTATTTCTAACTCTTTATGACTTAAGTTGTATCCACATTAAGTAGAGAGTATCTGTGTCTCAGATGTCATCCAGATGGGCTAGTCACGTTTCTTGAAAAACAAAACAAACAAACAAACAAACAAACAAACAAACAAACAAACAAGCAAGCAAGCAAGCAAACAGACAAACCCATTGCTATATTGAATGGATGGTTTAGTCTGTTCTTCCCCCCCAAAAGGAGTGTCTTCTCTGGTATACAGGACCTTAAAATGTCAGACATAGTGATTTTCAAAGGGCCCTAAAACTGAAGATGGAGAACCTTTTCTGCCAAACGTGAGAAGCAGAAATCAACCTGACAATGTAGGTCATGTTCTGTTCTCACATGGTTTGGAAGCTTGAGGGAGATTGGCTGCTTGCTTTTTCTTTCCATTGCACCTGGGAGAGATTTTCAGCTTACCTGATCAACCAGTATTTGAATAGTGGTACCTCAAAAGATTGAAAGATGAAGATGAAGATAAAAGACTCCAGTTCTAATGGACTTTTCCAAAATGAATTGACTCCCATGATGTTTGGCACATAGAATAATATCTGCTAAAGACTATTGATTTCCCAGCAGGTAGAAAGCAGACATTGGAGCCAGAGAAAAGGAGATGTGTCTGAGCCACCTCCATGTTTATTAATGCTTGATTTGTTGGCCAGAGGCATGATGATGCCTGCCTGTTGTAAGCCAGAATCTGCTCTTCAGGCTTTCTCCCCTCAGAGGAAGTGCACGTGATTGGCCTTTTTTTTCTCCCTAGAATCTGGTGGCCTTTCTTTCCTCTTGGTAACACCTTTCCTAAACTCAGATTCTTGGTATCTTCATGATCCATTTTCTCTCATCACTTTATCTGTATAGAATTTCGTTATTCTAAGTTATATAAAAATGATAACAGCTTTAAAGTTAAAATTCTCAGATTATTGCTAGTTATACTGGTATTAAGAACTTAAACTAAAAAACTTTAAACAACAATCATGGATACAGTCAATAATTTAGTGGTTACCTGAGAGTAAGGGGGAGGGAGATGGGAGAGTTGGGTGGATGTGTAGAAAGGGGGCATCAAATATATGGTGATGGAAAGAGAGCTGATTCTGGGTGGTGAGCACATAATATAATGTATAGACAATGTAATGTAGAATTGTACACCTAGAAACAATGTAATTGTTATCAACCAATGTCACCCCAATAAAATTAATAATAATAAAAAAAACTTTGGGCAATTTAAACAATAGAAAATATATGAAAACAGGCAAAAGATTTTGGCCTTTCAGTTTTTGAGGTACCTCAAAAAAGAAAAGAAAAGGAAAAAGGAAAGGAAAGGAAAGGAAAGAGGAAGGAAAGGAAAGGAAAGGAAAGGAAAGAAAGGAAGGAAGGAAGGAAAGGAAAGGAAAGGAAAGGAAAGGAAAATCACAGCTCTTTAGCACCCACTGCCTACTATCCTGAGAAGAAAGAGACCTCACTTTAGGATCATACTGTTAGTGGATTCTCAAATTCCTCTATTTCTATCTGAAAGTATGCATTTCAAAGATGAAAAAGGTTTGCAAATTGTATAGAACCGTTATGAGTCTCATGAGTAATTAATTAGATTTTTAAATTGAAGAGGATTGTGTTTGTGTTAGAAATGTTAGACCAAGTGCCATTTGTTGCTTTTTAGTGCTTTTCTTGGTTCATTCTATTTTCCAAAGTAATTATCATAATTGTTAATACAGAATTTAATCTGATGGCAATAAAGCTTTTTACAAATCATATTAATACCCCAGCTCATGGTTTAGAGTTTAGACCAAAGTAGGGGTTTATGGATATAATATAGGATGAGAGTATCACATATTAAATAAAAGACACTGTAGCCCTTTCTTTTAAAGAATTTAGACACCTTGTAATGCACTTATTTAATATGTCACATATTTCCAACATTATGTGAGGCAAAACAAAACACCAACAAGTAAAATTTCAACATCCATACTTATTGAGATTAAATTACCATAATAATTTTAAGTGCACATATTTTTTACCCCCTCTGAAATAAGGCAGGATTTAAAACATATATTGAAATGTTAATTAAAAGTGGAAGATTTTAAATTTCTCTTAAAGGAATGAGAAACATACTACTTATGAACATTTGTTACTTCTGTCTTTATCATTTATGGCTCTATCTCCTTTTTTAAAATTGTTTTTGGAGGATCTAATTTTTACTAAACCACTGAGATTAGTTCCAAAGTTTTGATTGTTAAGACCTTAAAAAGGGGAGGAAAGATAAGATGCTGACAGTTCTTCATTTGGGTGGATCCAAGAAGCAGTCATGCAATAGATTTAGGATTGAGCTGGGTAGAACACATGAACTGTGGCAGAATAGAGTATACTTAAATGTTATGCTACTGGAATGGGACAGTTACTAAGATGATATCTGTGGTTCAATACAGTTGGTGAGATAAAAAGCCCATTATCAAAGTATAGCGACAAATGAAATATAGGCTCATCATGGAATTATAAGTGTTTTGATAGGTAAGAAGCAATATAATCCATGTACTTCGGAGTCTAGGCAGACATGTAGGCTGGTAGAACCTGAAAAACCATTTAGCTGTTATAAGTTTTTAGCCACTAGATTAGAATTCAGGGCAAGACTGTATCTGCGGGGAGATGGGCCAGATGAAGACTGAGTCACACTTCTGGAGGACTACACGCACTATGCTTGTTTTTGAAAGGAAGACTTGAGTATAGAAACTAGAACTAAATCCAGGCAGTCAAAACTGGGGTACAAACACACTAACTGATCTGGCAGCCAAGGAGACTTATGCTGATTAGGTTTGACCTTAAGTTTTGGGCTAGAG
>PVKE010029199.1:0-20425 GCA_004027555.1 Craseonycteris thonglongyai | reverse complement strand
CCCTCCCCCTTCTTTATCTCTCTTTTCTCTCTCCGTAAAACAATAAAATTAATATTAAAAAATGTGTTGCTAAAAAAATTTAGGAAATATAAATACTTAGAAATCCATCCTATGTTCATGAATGAAAACACTTAATATTTTTAAAAGATCTATTGAGAGAAGGGGGGTGACAGACAAGGAGAGAGTAAGAGAGAGAGAGAAGTGGGGCGGGCCTAGAGCAGTCTTCATAGTTGTACATCATTGTTGTGACATGGTTTCATTTCACACAGGTGGATATGGGGCCGCACGGAGTGAAAAGTAAACTGGGGGCCTCCTGCATAGCAAGTGAGAACCTTTGTCGCCATCCTGGTGATTGCCACTTGCACAAGAATTCAGCATATGGGTTTGCACTGGCCTTGGTTGAGAATCAATCTGTGGACCTCATGGTCACAAGGCAAGCACTGAAGCTGCCAAGTTATTTTGGCATCCTAGAACACTTAATATCATGAAGATATCAATACTATTGAAAATTAGCTACAGATCTAATACAATCTATAACAAAATGCTAATGGCTGTTTCTTTTTTTTTTGCATCAATGTTTGATTTTTAAAATTTACATGGTATCCCAAATAGCAAAAAATATTTTGAATAAAAAGGAATAATTCTGAATAACTCACATGTCCCAATTTTAAAATTTACTACAAAGCTAAAATAATAATAATAATAAAAGTCTGTGTAGTACTAGCATAAAAACAGTAAGGGGATCTCCTCCAAAAAACAACAAAATTATCTAATTATCTCTCTGTAATCTAGGAGGAATTGTGCACTTAAAATTTGTTCCTCAGGATCAAACAGTTAAAGTTTTTATCTGGAAGTTTTGAGGTTTTGTTAGTTTGGGAAAGAAACATTCTGAGTTGTGGCAAACAGGTGACTGGTTCTTCCATCATGACAATGCACCTGCCCACACTGCACTGAGTGTTCAGCAGTTTTTGACTAAAAACGTTATGACTACCATGCCCCACTCTCCCTATTCACCTGATTTCTCCTCAAGTAATGTTTTTGGTTTTGTTTTCCGAGATAAAGAGAAAAAAAAAAAGTCCTTAAAGGGAAACATTTTGCTGATCTGAAAGAGTTGAAACAAAATATGGCAGAAGCACTAAAAAACAGCAAAACTGACAAGTTCAAAAACTGTTTTGAGCAGTGGAAAAAGTATTCTGATCAGTGCACTGCATCAAATGAAGAGCATTTTGAAGATGAGTTAAATTTAAACATTAATTTATAAGAATAAATACACATTTTTTTAATAAATAAATTCCATTTTGGGGGATTCTCTTTGTATATAGACCAACAATATTTAATAGAGACAGTCAATAAAGCCCCGTATATGTAGTAAAATGATTTATGATAAGAGTGCCAAAATTATTTAATGAGAAAAAAATGTTTTTTTTAAATATATTGTGTTGGAAAACCTGGATATTCACATGCCAAAGAATGAATTTAGACTGTTTTATAATACCATATGCAAACATCTAAAAATTGATCAAAGACCTAAATGTACGACTTAACACTAAAAAATTCTTAAAAGAAAACATAATGTTGCAATTCTTTTTGGTGTATATTACATATCACAGCTTTAGAAAATTTTATTTAATTATTTGTTTACTGTGTGTGTTCTTGCTCTGTGGGTTCCGCCCGCGTGGAACCCTATGCTGAGCTGGGAGCTCCCCCAGTTCAGTTCTCTCTCTGTCTCTGTCTCTGTATTGCTCTCTCTCTGTCAATAAATAAATAAATAAATAAATAAATAAATAAAAATTAAAAGTGGGATTTTTTTGGTTAATATTTACTTATAAGCACATTTTAAGTACTATTCAGCAAGCTCTAGCTGATATAGAACCAAAAAAAAGAATCTCTACCTTTCTATCAATATCTCTGTGGTCAAGAAAAACATTAAAATAGGTAAAAAAAAAAGACAAAAAGAAAAAGAAAAACTAAGCAAACAGAATAGATAGATCAAACCCACAACTTTCTATCTTTCAGTTTAATAATTTGTAGTGTTAAGGGCTAAAAAAATTGTAACAAAACAGTTATTATCTTGAAAGAGGTAGGATTTAGTAAGTTATATTTTTGAATTTATAATTGTTTTTTGTTTTGCACTTTTAATTTTTTAACTATAACTACAATAAACTGTAATTATAAAAGCTTATATATTGCAATATTTGGAATTTTAACTTAAAATCCCTGAGAACAAACTTTTAGTTCTTAATTTTCTTTTAAGAAATTTGGAAAAATAGTAAGAAAAAAATCTTAAAAAATATTACACGTTGGTATACTCAGAAGCAACAGTAAAGGATAAATTGTCCTTTAATCGATATTGTATATATTATAACATGATTAGTTAGCTATTTGTCAAAATTAAAAAAAAAATATGTCACACTGTTTGTAAATGAAACAAGGGAGGTGGAATAACTCTCTGAGTTGAGATGTTTTCTTTCTTGTTGGCATGACCCAAAAAGAATTTGGAAATAAGAAAGGGCATTACTAGCTAGTGAACGAGAATGTCTTTCTTCTGAAAGAGTAGCTAGCTAGCTAGGACCTAGGCAGCAAGAAAACTGGCCAGCTGAATCTGAAAGCAGGTGATTTGTAAAAAGCTGAAACTATTTACCCCCAAAATAGCCGAAACATACTGTGTGTTACTTTCTTCTATTTTCTTTAAACTATGTTAGAGAGGTTTTCTAGATGTCTTGAGGTTATCTCAGCTGTGCCTTTCAGTGAAATGTGAGCAAATGTACATTTTTGTGTGTTTAAACTCTCACTAGGTAGTAAATAAAGCAATCACTAAAGTCAGGATAGTAGGGACATTTCTTCCAGAGGGGATTGCAGGGGCAATCACACATCAGGAGCAGAATCAGATTACTGTGTAATTAAGGAGTGACCAGACTGATTTAAATAGATCAAAGCAGAATGCTGTGGCTTCATATGTAACACAGATACTTCATTGTAACCCAACTCTAGGAAAGATAGAGCCCTAAAGGCCTGAAAACACACATGGTAATGAAGGATGAAGTGCTACTAGCCACTACATAGTTTCTAATAATTAGAAGATTTCAGGGTCAACTCTCCCAGCTGCCTCATTTTTCCCCTGGTTTTGTTACACTGTTTTCCCACCCTAATGGCTTAGTTACATTGCTTTCCCACCCTAAGGTGATTTATTCAGCTATCTCAACAAGAACCACAGTGAATATTTCTATGATCTAATATATATTCTTCAACATTTTATTTTGCCCTTTCAAGTGAATTGTATAATAGTTTAAATCAAGGTCTCCACCTTCCCTGTCTGTAACTTCTACAACTCATTTATTCCAACTACACAACATCTCCCTCTTGGTCTTCTTCCTTCCCTCTCCTCCTTTTCCCCTGAACTTCATTCCTTTTTCTTTTATTCTTATGAAACAGATGACGCCAGATTGTGAAGGATTTTGAATACCTGGCTAAGATAATATATTTTATCAATGAATAATAGGGAATAAATTGTTTGGTTTGTTTTTTTTTAAACAAATTCCCTCTAGATCAAATTTGTGTTCTTGTGTTCTGCCCCTTATATATTTACTCAATAATATTTTTTCTGATTTGTTTATATTTTTCTTTTGGTAACTCTTCCCTCACTATTCTAGTACTTTCAAGTCCAGTGCCTATTTTATTATATCCATTCACTAATGTATCTCTCTAGGTCAGAGATTTTTCTGAACTCAAGATAAACATACAAAGCTTTGTAATACACACCCCTTTTCATATAGTTCTCAAAAGCAACACATTAAAATTGAGAGTTGGGCTTTTTCCACACAGAACACACCCACCTTTCCAGATATCCTGTCTCCACCAATGGTATAATGATATAACAATCAGCTAAACCAGAAAACTAAATTTTATATTCAATTTCTTCCTTCATTTCCACCCTTTACGTTCACAATGGGTCATTAATTTCTATTAAAATGTTCTCCTAATTACTTAATAAACTTACACATTCCCTCAGTATTTCTATTTCCTTTGGCCACTATTTTAGTTTATTCCGTTTTCGTTTCATGATTAGATTTCTATAGTCATAGGAATACTGATTACATGTTACTCCATATAAAAATTCTGATTTGATTTATCTCCTGAAGCTAAAGTCATATTTCTGAATTACAACCATATAATCATTTTAAAATGTAAATATGTAATCATGTGAGTCTTGAGCTTCAATTCCTTTCACAGATCTCCATTGCTTCATTCAAGACACATTCAATATTACTTAGAATAAGCATTGTCCTTAACGATCTGTCTATAAGCCTTCACTTTACAACCTAATCATCTCAATTTTAGTGTTCTGAAGTCATTGTCATCTTCTAAATGTGAAGTACTCTCTTTGTACCAGTGTTACTTTTCACTGGTTGTTGCATCTGCCTGGACTCTTCTTTCCTTGTGCATCTTAGCCTCGTTGCCTCTGATCTTCCTACCAGGCTTGCTCCTAATTGTTTTCTAAAACTTCTCCAGAAAATACTTTGTAGTCTACATTTCTAAGTTGTGTACTGCCACAAAAAAATATTATAGCTAACCTGTGGTCTTTCAAGAGCCCAGTGAATGTCAAATAAAGGAATGTACATAAATGTGATGTCAACTTCAAAATGCATGAAGGTATAATATAAAGTAATTACAAGTTACGCACATAGTTACTCAGGGAGTTTTATACACATATTATACAGGAAGATCACAAATATACATTTTGTTATTCAGAGTAATTTAATAACACTTTATGTTATTTTCCTTACATTTCATTCACCATGAAATGTATCTCACCATGAAATGTAAAACTTAAACAGCACTCTAATCAGTAATATAAAACCTAAGTACAAAAGAGGAGAACATGTCAGAGCCTCTAAATGCCTCTAGAGCAAATTTAAGCAATCTCTGTGACTGTTTAAGAAAACTGGTACTTCTTTTTATTGGAAAGAGGTAAATATTGGATAAGAATAGCATATTCCCTTTCAAATTAATCTTAAATATGAATAGAAAATTGCCAGTTGCCATTAGAATAGGTATTGTTTACATTATTTTATTCACACAAAATTTTTAGATATAAATGAAAATTAATTTGCTGTGGCAGAGTCTATGTGTGAGAAATTGAATTAAATGTGATAAGGTTTTTGAGAACTATCTAGAAATAACCCTCACAAATCAGTAAATTATTTTGTCAAAACTTGTAGCTCACTGTATCAAATATTAAATGCAATGCCCATGAGCACATCTTTTTTTTCATTAGAAAACACTTCATTCAATATGGACTGCATAAATGTCAATCATTCACAGCTTTCTGTTTTTGTTCTGAATTAAATTAATCTCAGCTGATTCCTCATTTTAAATCTATCACCTTTTTCTTTCTTTTTTTCTTTTTCTTTTTTTTTGGTAATTGGGCTAATTTTTCATAGTAGGAAGAGCTGCAGGTATAATCTAAAAAACTTGGCTTAATTTCTCATTTTATCTTACTAGTGGTGTTTCTGATCAAGCTAATTAAGACTTTGAACTGTGTTATCTTTCATATATGATGAGACCAGTAAGACCAATGGTGAAGTAAAAATGAGACAATGTCTGTGAAAGTATCATAGAAATATAAGATGCTGCTATTGAATAAAAGTGGTTGGCTGGGGAAGCCGGGATGGCTCAGTAGGTTAAGCGCTCACTTTGTAGTGCCGGGGACCGGGGATCAAATCCCGGCCCCGGCCCATGCGGAACCATATGCTGAACTGGGAGCTCCCCCAGTTCAGTTCTCTCTCTGTATCTGTATCTCTCTCTCTCTCTCTCTCTCTCTCTCTCTCTCTCTCTCTCTCTCTCATAAATAAATAAATAAATATATTAAAAAATAAAAAATAAAAAAATAAAAGTGGTTGGTAGAATCAAGTAAACAATTATAATCAGATAGCTTTTAATTTCATTGCAAATTCAAAATAATCATGAGTATTTTATTCACTTTTTATTCATACATCAAATATTGAAATAGTTTTAGTTAAGCATGTAACAAAAACACAACTAAAATAAAGTATATAAGAATCATTAATAAAAAGACAAATAGCTATAAAAATTGAAACAAGATAAGAACAGGAATTTTAAAGAAGAATCTCAAATGGCCTGTAGTGATATCAAATGACACTCATGCTGATGGATAATCAGGCAAAGGCAAATTATATTCCCAAAACAGTGCCTTTCCACAACCATCCAATGAAAATCTGCTAGATAATAAATGTCTATGACTAAGTAAAGTAAATAATTTTTCACACTCCAATATGAACACAAATTGATAAAATAACTATGGAAAAGATGTTCATTTCTAAAGTGTGAGCAATTTTATTATCAGATACATAACCATTTAAAACAAAGCAAAACAGACTCTTGTACATGAGCATCAAAACATACCAGAATATTTGTTCATCAACAGCATTTTTATAATTGCAAAAAACTTAAAAAAAAAAAGCTATGTTTATGGGAAAACACTCTAGAAAAATTGTGTAGTAATACTACAATGAAAAGTTGGTCTCAACAGTAAAAATTAATTAACTACAGCTATATGAAACAACATATATAAACTTGGAAACATGCTTAAGTACTTAGTAATTGCAGTTAAAAAATAACAAACTTTTATCTTTCCATTTTACTTTATTTTTTGAATTCCATTATATTAACTTTGCTAAATAGAAGGGTTGCTAATGCTCTACTATCATAAGAATAGCATCCACTGAGTATTGTCTGTCATCAAAGGTTCTTTCCCAGTGCTCTCCTTCAGCATCTCCAGGTCTACCTCAGACCCTACAAATGTGTTCAAAACCCAAGAAGCTACTGGTGTAAGAGTCAAATGTGTCAATATATATTGTATTAGAAAGCAAAGTGGAAAATTAAAAAAATATATTCATTTAAAACTAACAATGAATCCATTATATATTAACATAAATAATATATTCTGATAAAATCATTATTTCTATAGCAAAATAAATAATTGAGAAGAGTGTCTTCACTATAATTTTTTTTTCTGCAAACATCTTAATATATACCATAAGACAGGGATTCCCAACCCTGTTTAGGAACCAGGCCACACAGTAGGTGAACACTGGGTGAGCAAGTAAAGCTTCATTTGCATTAACAGCCACACCCTATCATTCTCATGACTTCCTGAGCTCCTGTCAGATCAGCAGCAGCATTAGATTCTCATAGGAGTCCAAAGCCTATTGTGAAATGTGCATACAAGGGATCTAGGTTGTGTGCTCCTTATGAGAATTTAATGCCTAATGGTCTGAGGTGGAGCTGAGGTGGTGATACTAGCACTCAGGAGCAGCTACAAATGTAGATTAACATTACCGGAAAGATTTGACTATAGAGACCATAATAAATATACTGCATGCAGAAAAAACGTTTGGGGCTCCCACTGATACAGCATTATGGTGAGGTATATAATTATTTCATTTTACTCATATATTAAAATGTAATAATCATAGAAATAGAGCACAACAAATGTAATTAACTTGAATCATCCTGAAAACCCTCCCTGAACCTCCTGCTGCCTTAGTCTGTAGAAAAACTGTCTTCCACAGAACCAGTCCATGGTACCAAAGAATTTGGAGAACCTTCCTTAAAAGACAACAGTTGGGGAAGCCAGGATGGCTCAGTGGGTTAGGCGCTCATTTTGCATGGCCGGGGACCAAGGATCGAATCCCGGCCCGTGCGGAACCATATGCTGAACTGGGAGCTCCCCCAGTTCAGTTCTCTCTCTGTCTCTGTCTCTGTATCTCTTTCTCTCTCTCTGTCAAAAATAAAAATAAATAAAAAATATATATATTAAAAAAAAAACTCAACAGTCAAATCAGCTTATTTGTTTTTTGCATTATATCTGTTGTGATACTTTGTTTTGAGTAAAATTGAGAAAGTATATACAACTTGCTCCAAATCGATTTTATTTATCATTGATAACTAATACTGTCACTCTTTTAAAATTAATATACTCATTTCATCCATTTTTGATAAAATGTCTGCAAAATACCAAAGCCTGAACAACTATATTTTATTTGTTAGTCCTACTTTCAAGTATTAATGAAGTTCCATGAAAAAAAAAAACCAACCTGTTCAGGCTTCAATTAAAGCCCTCAAATGGGGAAGCTGAGATGGCTCAGTGGGTTAAGTAATAACTTTGCAGCCCTGGGGGATGAGGATCAAATCCTGGTCTCAACCCAGGTGTACCCATATGCTGAACTGGGGTGTACTTCCTATCTGGGAATCCCCCAGTTTGGTTCTTGCCCCCTAATTCAGCCCCTGGCTAGAGGGGGCTTGCCTCCCTTGCAGGAGGCCCCTAGCTTAGTTCTCACACTGCACAGGTCTGCCCACCTGTGTGGAATGAAACCATGTTGAAAACTGATGATGTACAGCAGTGGAGACTGCTGTGGGCTCTCCCCCCTCTCTCTGTTTCTGTCTATTTTTGTCTGTGTCAAAAACAATAAAATAAATCTTTAAAAAATTTTTTTTAAAAAGCTCTCAAATCTTTTCCTTGTGATAATCATGCTACTTTGGTATACCACAGAGTATTGAATGTATAGTTTCCATTTATTGGTTGACAGATAGATAATAGATGATAGACAGATAGACAGACAGATAGATAGATAGTTATTTTTTAAGATTTATTTATTTTTTGAGAGGAGAGAGAGAAAAGGGAGAGGGCCCAGAGCAGTCTCTATACTTGAACATCATTATTTGTGACATGGTTTCATTCAACACAGGTGCATGTATGGTTGCAAAGGGTGGGAACTGAAATGGGGGCCTCTCGCCTGGGAGGTAAAAACCTTCACAGCCACGCCATCCAGGCAGTTACCAGTTGTGCCTCCGTTCATCATGCATTTGGGCCAGGAATTGAACCCCAGGCCTTGCAATTGTGAGGCAAGTGCTCAACCACTGAGCTATCTCATTATCCCCTATAGTTCCCATTTCTTCACACAGAATATTAAAATTATACACTCAATGGTAGAGATTAAATACAATAATATTGTGGCAGTATTAGATATAATTAGCATTTTTTTAAACCATATGTGTCAGTGAAGACTATCATGACTATTCCATGTTTTGGTGCTACTGCTTAAGTTCATGCTAAGGCACTAGAGGCTTTACACACAAGTGCTTTTGCACTATTGGATCAAATGTAAACACCATGCAATAGGCACCTAAAAACAATATTCTTATGAATATAGTTTTTACTTCCTCTGAGACTTGCTGAAATGATTTCAGATACCACCCCTTCCCAAGTTGTGTAGATACCACTTTGGCAACTACTGGCAAAATGAACTCACATAAATGAGCTTGCAAATAATATGTTAGTCTAAAGTCCTCTGGGATTCAGGGGCAGGTGAAATTATCTCCCTCTTAAGGTCCAGGAAACCCATTTTAAATAGTTATTGTTTTGCAAATTTGAAGATTCAGAGAGTGGTTCTTCAAGTAGAAATTAGAGAAGCAAATGTATGGAAATGAGACAGTGCATAATACATGAGCTAAAAAGAAGGGGAATCAATGTAATTGGCATAGATATTGTACAGCTCAGCATAGCTCAGACAGCCACTGTCTCCAAGAAATTATTTCTGCTTACATTTTGACTGGGTCAAATTAAATTAATAATTTTATATGCCCAATTTCCAGTTTAGTTTCTACTCTCTCTCACTGTTATATATAGTTCAAAATTATTTTTAGAATTGAGTTAAAAAACTCATTTAGTAATTCATTTAGAAAATAGAATGTTATGTTTGGCCTCCATTTTTGAGATATAATATTAATATCTACATTAAATGTACTTAATATTGAAAAAAATGTGTATATTATCCTTACTAAAGTAATTTATATTTTAGTAAAGAATTTCAATTTAAGAATTAATTTAGTAATTTAGTATTAAGTGTATACTTTTATGTTATTTTTTTTCATAGACATTCTAAAAACATTAACATATATAAGAGACAAGCAAGTATTATGTAAATTCAGAAATGTCTGTATTTTCTGAAATTCTATCCTGTGATACCATGATTCCACCATAATAGTTCTCTGATAACAGGTCAATAATATTTTATTGCTTAACAGAAGTAATTATGCTAACTTCATACCTCAAGAAATTAGAATAAGAATTAACTGCCCAAATTTATCAGAAGGCAGAAAACAATAAAGATAAGTTTATAAACAAATAAAATAGAAACTAAAATGAAAATAAAAAATAAACTAAGTTATTTTTACAAACATTACCAAAATTGACATTTAGGTAGACTGATGAAAAAAGAATTAAAATAGCAAAATTATAAATTAAAGAGTAGAGATTATAATTTAAATACCAAGAAATGCAACGTGTTCCCAGAAATAGAATTATAAGAGAATCATAAGAGGTTACTATTAATAATTATATATCACCTAGTAAAAATGGATACATTCCTAGAACCATACAACCTATCAGGAATGAATTATGATCACATAAAAAATCTGAAAATGGGGAAGCCAGGATGGCTCAGTGGGTTAAGCACTCACTTTGCAGCACCGGGGACCGAGGATCAAATTCCGGCCCCAGCCCTGGCCCGTGTGGACCTATATGCTGAACTGGGGAGTTCCCCCAGTTCAGTTCTCTCTCTGTCTCTGTCTCTGTATCTCTCTCTCTCTCTCTCTCTGTCAAAAATAAAATAAATAAATAAATAAAAATAAAAAATGCTTTAAAAAAAATCTGGAAAGACTAATAACAAATAAAGACAGGCACTAATGGAATCCTCCAAACAAAGAAAAGCTTAGTACAAGATGGCTCCACAGGTGAATTAAAAAAAAAACACACAGAAAAACTTAAAACATTTATAGTATGTGTATGTCCTATTTGAAGAAATGTTTATCAATACCTCTGTCTATTTCTTAATTAAATTGTTTGTTTGTTTGTTTATTGGTGGTGAGTTGTACAAGGTCTTTATACATTTTGGTTAATAAGCCCTTAGATATATCTTTGGTGAATCTATTCTCTCATTGAGTAGGCTGTCTTTTTATTTCATTGATGGTTCCCTTTGTTGTACAAAACTTTTTAAGTTGATGTAGCCCCATTTGCTCTTTCCTATTTTGTTTTCTGTTGCCCAAGAATACATATCAGAAAATATATTACTAAGAGCAATATCAGAGAGTTTACTACTTATATTTTCTTCTATGACTTTTGTGGTTTCAAGTTTTATCTTACATTTAAGTCTTTAATCCATTATTAGTTTATTTCTATATATGGCATAAGAAGGTGGTCGTTTTATTTTATTATTTTTTGCATGTATCTGTTCAGTTTTCCAACACCATTTATTGAATAGATTATATTTAACCTGCTATATATTTTTACTTAATTTGTCACAGGTTAAATGAACAAATAGGCAAGCACATGACCAAAGGCCACATAAAAGGATTCTCAATGTCACTAATCATCAGAGAAATGCAAATTAAAACCACAATTGGATATCACCTTTCATTTGTCAGGATTACGATCATCAAATATCAACAAACAAGTGTTGGTGCAGATGTGGAGAAAAATGAACCTTCCTGCATTGTTGGTGGGATTGCAAATTGGTGTGGACTATGGAAAACAGTGCGGCGGTTTCTCAAAAATTTAAAAATAGAATTACCTCATACACCATTATTTTTATGTCTGAGCATTTATCAAAAAGAGTAAAAAACACTAATTCAAAAAGATATATGCACTTCTATGATCACTGTAGCATTATTTACAATAGCCAAGATAAGGAAACAAATCTAATGCCTATCGATAGACAATTGGATAAAAATATGTGAGACAGATGATAGATAAATAAATAGATAGATAGATAGATAGATAGATAGATAGATAGATAGATAGACAATGGAATATTATAATTTTTGGCCATTAAGAAAAATAGAATCTTATAATTCGCAAGTATATGGGTGGACCTAGAGGGTATTATGCTAAGTGAAATAAATAAAAAAGACCCATACCATATGATCTTACTTGTATGTGGAATCTAACGAACAAAATGAATGAACAAAACATAAACAGATTCATAGATACAGGAAACAAACTGAGGGTTTCCAGAAGAGGAGATATTGTTTGTTGGGTCAAAAATATGAAGAAATAAAGAAATACACAATGGTAGTTACAAAATAGTCACAGAGATGTAAAGTATAGCATAATGAATATAGTCAATAATATGGTAATAATTATGTATAGTTCCAGGTGGATACTAGTCTAGTCTGAGGGATCACTGCACAGATTCCACATGTGTTGAATCATTATATTGTACATTTGAAGCTAATATAGAATAATATTGAATAATACCTGTAATTGAAAAATACTAAAATATTGTTTTGAAGAAAGTATTCAGAAGACAACTTGCTATTTTGAATAAATTTGTTTTGAAAACAAGCATCTAATTTTATAATGCATTCACATCTAAGGCTGTTTTGATCTGAACAATAGTCACTAAATAAAAATACACTGATATTTTTAAATGAAAAAAATTTTACATAATTACTATGCTGTTGTTTATAAGATGTAGATATTATAATTTTGCTAGGATCTATGAACTAAATTAGAAATGAAACTGTATGCATTAGATTTTTTTCTCCATTTTTCAGATTCAACAGAAGTCTTGAACTATATTATCATTGTTGGAAAAGTTAAAATACAATAAAAATTGTTCTGAATGTTTTCTTTATATATATATATTTAAAAAATGCAACCAACTTGGAAGAAAAGACATAAATTGTCACCATTTGCAGATGACATAATATTTACATATAGAAAACACTAAAGAGTCCATAAAATAACAAAACAAAGAAGCAAATTTAGTAAAGTTGCAGATACAAAAATAGGCAAAAATATGCTGTGTTTTTATATACTAATAAAAAACTGTTAGATAGAAATATTTAAAAAGAATCTTATTTACTGCATTATAAAGAATAAGAGAGATGCCATTAAAATGGCAGCATGAGAGGAGACTCTTGAAACCTCTCCTGGAAAGAAAAACAAATTTAACAACTAAAATCCAACAAGGGAATTCTTAAGGACATAACCTCAGCTGAGAGAACCACTAATCTCCCCTCCCCTCCAAAATACATAAAATACAGAGAAAGGAAAGTTAGTGAGAGAAAGAGAAGAAAGCAGTGCAGAGAAATGCTGTGGAGCAAGATCCACAGACCTACCCAGTGATCAAACCAGAGACCACAGAGTGAAGACTGAAGTGGAAACGTGAGAGCACAAGCTGAGACACAGCATGACCTTGGGTAGTTTGGAGGCTGAGAGCAAAGAAGAGGAGAGGAATGGGTGTCCAAAGCATTAGCTGATGGCAGAAGCAGGGCTCAGGGGTAGTAACAGGGCATAGGTAGAGGAGTGTGGGAAGAATTGCCATAGTGTGGTGCAGGCAAACACAGTGTTTCTCCATTCCAGTGGCCAGGGCATAGTACTGGTGTTCAGAGAGTAGTGCAGGTGACCAGAGCAAGGAGCCAGTGTCTAGAGCATGTGGCTAGAGAAGAGTGCTTAAGATTAAACTGTAGCATTGTGCTGGATGAGGTAGGGCCTCCAATGGAAAACTGTGAAGCTTTGGACAAAGTCTGGCTGCTTCCCTTACTTTCTCACAAGGCTTGCCACCCCACCCTCGCCAGCTCTGCTCAATGCCTGCATTCAGTTAACTACAAACAGGAAGCCACCATGGCAATGTGTTGCAAACAGACCCATACTTTTTTTTTTTTTTTTTTTTTTACTGTTTTTGAGAGAGAGATACAAAGACAAAGAGAAGGGGGAGAGCTCAGAGCAGTCTCCATAGTTGCACATCACTGGTTTTTCCACATAGTTTCATTCCACAGGTGGGCGCGGGGCTGCACAGGGCGGGAACTGGGCTGGGGTCTCACCCCGGTGAGAACCAAACTGGGGGTACTCCCCAGCTCAGTACATGGGTCTGTGAAGGCCAGGGCCAGGATTCGATTCTCGGTCCTCAGGGCTGCAAAGTGAGCGATTAACCCACTGAGCCATCTCAGCTTCCCCAGACCCATACTTTTCCAAAGAAACCCCACTCCTAACCTTCTCACTGATGCTAGCAGAGGGATAAAAAGAAACTGTGATGCACAGACATGTAGCTTCTGACTACAATGGGATATCAGAAACATAGGACACCATTGCCCACCATATCTTCCCAAAGACAAATCACATAGAGACCAAGAAGCCTGATTCAAAGAAGGGAAACCCACCTTGTAGAAAGTCTCCCAGTTTGAGAAAACGAGATAACCAAGAGATAATAATGTAAGATGGTCCATGTGACACAAACTGGGTTGTGAAGAAAAGACCTCTTCACATCTACCAAGGAAAAAAGACTTCATGCCCAGGAAGAGAAACACTCCAACAGCAATGAGTACACTAGAGTACAAAACTGCACAAACAGAAAATACAAAATCCTCAGAAAAAGAACTTAAAGATATGGGAATATATGAGTGAGATGATACAGAATTCAAGATTGCAGTTCTGAAAACATCCAAAGAGGTAAAAGAAAAGAAGCTAAGCACGGAAAAGCAACTATATGTTCTCACAAAAATATTCTGCAAGCAATACAAATACTTTAATGAAAAATTAAAACTATAATTAAAAAAACTAGAAATTCTGTAGGTAAAAAACACACGTAAAATAAAAAGTAAAATAGCTAGCAAAGGAAGCAGAGTTGATCAGATGGAGAATAGAATTAGTGAAGTGAAGACAGAATATGTAAATGTCACAGAAGAAAGAAAAGAGAGACTTGAGAGTTAAAATAAAGAAAAGATGTCTACAAGAATTATCTGACTACATTAGAAAGATCAACATAAGAACAACAGTTATTCCAGAGGGAGCAGAGGGCAGGGCAGGCAGAGAGAATTTGCTCAAACAAATAGTAGATTAAAACTTCCTGAATATATAAAAATAACTGGAATTTCAAAACCAAGAGGAAAACAGAACCCCTAGTTATCTGAATCCTACCAAATCTTCTCTAATGCACATTATACTAAAGATGTCAAAAGTCAACGAAAAATCATCAAGGCAACCAGGAAAAAAACACTATATATATAGTGTCCTCTGACTGTCATCAGACTTCTCAACAGAAACTCTAAAAGCCAAAAGGAAATTAAATTTATTATTTAAAGTATTGAAAAATGGATATTACCATCCAAGAATAATCTATGCAGCAAAGTTACCCTTTAGATATAAAGGAAGAAAGAAGACCTTTTCAGACATACAGAAACTAAGAGAATTCTCCAGCAAAAGGCTGGCATTAGAAGAAATACTGAAGAAGGCTACTTGAAACAAAAAGTAAAAATAAATGTGGATAAACAGGGACAACAAAAACATAAAAAGAAAAAAAGTAAAGGTTTAAACTTCTGAAGAAAATTGAGATAAGAAGCATCCTTAAGAAAAGGGATTACTGCATATATAAAACTTTCTGTTACAAAAAAATTTATGGTAAATCACTAATAATAAAAAAACTTAGAACTGAGACACATAAAAAGAAGAGGAAACAGAGGAAAAATTCATAGTCACCATCCAACTAAAATAGTTGACAGAAAGTAAAAAGCAAATAATTAATTGAAACAATGGTCTACCACAAAACAAAAGTTGAAATAACTATAGGAAATCTTTTTATATCAATCACCCTAAATGTAAATAGACTTAAGTAACCACTAAAAATACACAGAATAGCAAATTGGATTAAAAAACAAGACCCAACCTTATGCTGCCTCCAGGAGACACACCTCAACCACAAGGAAAAGTACAGATTTAGAGTAAAAAGTTAGAAAATAATAGTTCAAAAAAATGTCATCCAGAGAAAAGCAGGTATAGGCATACTTATATATAATAAAACAGACTTAAGGGCAAAATGGTTATTAAAAGACAAAAATGGATATTTGATAATGATAAAGTGGACAATACAACAAGAAGACATGACACTTTTTAAAATATATGCTCCCAAACAGGAAGAACCAAATTTTAAAAAGCTACTATGAACAGATTTAAAAGGAGAAACTGAAAAAATATATATAGTAAGGGATCTAAGCACCTCTTTGACAACCACGGACAGATCATACAAACAGAAACTAAATAAGAAAACATCACTGTTAAATGATACATTAAAGCAATTGGACATAATTGACATTTACAGGACATATCATTCTACAGCAAATGAATATACATTATTTTCTAGGGCACACTGATGATTCTCAAGGACAGACCATATGCGAGATCACAAAGCTAGTCTCAGTGCATTTAAGAATATTGAAATCATATTAAGTGTACACACTGACCACAAATCTTTGAAATTGGAGATCAACTGCAAAATGATAGCAGAAAAAGCACACACATATACATGGAAATTGAACAGCACATTATTTTAAAATATCACTGGATCAAAGAAGAAATACAAAAGAAATTAAAAATAAATAGAAACTAACAACAATGCAAACAAAACTTATCAAAATTACTGGGATGCATTCAAAGCATTAATAGGAAGGAAATTTATATCACTACAGGCCTCTAAGGGAACATTAAAAAATCACAAATAAACATCACAACATCGCATCTTAAAGAACTACAAAATAATAATAATAATAATAATAATAATAATAATAATAATAATAAATCCAAAGTCAGCAGAAGGAAGGAAATAATAAAAATTAGAGCTGAACAAAATGGAGTAGAGATCAGAAACACAATAAGAAAATTAATGCAACAAAGAGTGGGTTTAAAAAAAAGTAATAAAATTAGCAAATCCATGGATAGGCTCACCAGGGGAAACAATAAAATAAAATAAAGCACAAATAACCAAAATTAGAAATCAAAGCTGGGAAATTACAACTGATAACAAAGAAATACAAAGGATGATACCAGAATATGATAAAGGGGTCTACGCCACCAAATTTAGCAACCTAGCACAAATGGACGAGTTTCTAGTAACATATAGTTTTCCCAAACTGAACCAAGATGAACTGGGTAATCTAAACAGACCAATCAAAAATAAGGAAATTAAAACAATCATTCAAAACATCCCCAAAAGCAAGAGTCCAGAACCAGACACTCACACAAATGAGTTTTACCTGGCATACAAAGACAAACTAACACCTATCCTCCTCAAAATCTTCCCAAAAATTGAAGACAGTCAATGCATCTGAATTCTTTTTATGAGGCTAACTTTACCCTAATACTAACGCGTGGTAAGTACAACGCACCCAAAGATAACTGTATGCCAATATCTCTGATGAAAACAGAAGCAAAAATTAAACAAAACACTACCGAATAGAATACAAGAATGCATTATAAAGATTATAGATCAAGATCAAGTAGCATTCATCCCAGGGGCACAAGGATTGTTCATCATATGCAAATTGATCAATGTGATAAAACACATAAACAAAATTGAAGATAAAAACCATATTATTAAATCAATTAATGCAGAAAAATATTCAACAAGATACAACATCCATTTATGATAAAAACACTTAATAAAATGGGTATCGAAGGAAAGTATTGCAATATAATAAAGGCTATATATGACAAAGTCTCAGCATGTATCACATTGAATGGAGAAAAACAAAAACCTTTTCTCCTAAAATCAGGAACAACACAGGGATGTCCCCTATCACCACTGTTATTCAACATAGTGTTGGAAGTTCTAGTCAGAGCAATCAGGAAAGAGATAGAAATAAAAGGCTTCCAAATTGTGAGAGAAGAAATTAAAATGTCATTTTTTGTAGATGACATGATACTTCATATAAAATTTTTAAAGACTTTGCCAGTAAACTATTAGAAACAATAAATATATACAGTAAACTTGCAGGATACAAAATGAATGTACCAAAATCAATTACATTTTTATATACAAACAAATACACTTTAGTAAAAAAAAATGAGAAAAAACTATACTTTTGTGATTGCAACAAAAATAATAAAACAACTGGGAATAAAGTTAAAGAATGGAAATGATTTATACATGAAAAAAATGACATTATTAAAAGGAATTGAAGAAGACACAAATAAATGGAAAGATATTCCAAATTCATGGTTTGGAAGAATTAACAGTTAAAATGGTCATGCTACCCAAAGAAATATACAGATTTAATGCTATTCCTATCAAAATCCCACAGAGATTCTTACAAGAAAATGACCCCCCCCAAAAAAATCAGATGTTATTGAACCACTAACGACCCAAAATTGCCAAAGCAATGCTACAAATAAGAAGAAGAAGAAGAAAGAAGAAGAAGAAAGAAGAAGAAGAAAGAAGAAGAAGAAAGAAGAAGAAAGAAGAAGAAGAAGGAAGAAAGAAGAAAGAAGAAGAAGAAGAAGAAGAAAGAAGAAAGAAGAAGAAGAAGAAGAAAGAAGAAGAAGAAGAAGAAGAAGAAGAAGAAGAAGAAGAAGAGGAAGAGGAAGAGGAAGAGGAAGAGGAAGAGGAAGAGGAAGAGGAAGAAGAAGAAGAAGAAGAAGAAGAAGGCTGGAGGTATCGCGCTCCTTTACGTCAGTCTATACTACAAAACATCAATAATCAAAACAGGTTGGTATTGGCAGAAAAACAGGCACACAGACTCATGGCACAAAATAAAAAAACATGGAAATAAATCCATAAACATATGGATAGAAAAATTTGACGACAGAATGAAAAATATGCAATGAACAAAAGGAAGCCTCTTCAGCTAATGGTGCTGGGAATATTAGAAAACTACAAGCAAAAGAATGAATCTTGACTGCAAACTATCACCATATACCAAACTTAACTCAAAATGGATCAAAAATCTTCCCATAACATCCAAAACAATAAGCTCCATAAAAGAAAACATTGATACTAACCTTCAAAACCTTGGATTCAGGAGGACTTCATGGACTTGACCTATTTGACCTCAAAGTCAAGAGAAGTAAAAGCAAAAATAAATGAACAGGAAGGACTATATCAAACTAAAAAGCTTCCGCACAGCAAAAGAATTCATTAACAAAGTAAACAGGCAACCAACTGAATGGGAGAAAATACTTCCAAACTATGCCTCTACTAAGGACCTAATATCTAAATATATAAAGAACTTACACAACTCCACAACAAATACAACCAAATACACAATCCAATTAAAAATGGGCATACAGGGGAAGCCGGGATGGCTCAGTGGGAGCTCCCCCAGTTCAGTTCTCTCTCTGTCTCTCTGTCTCTCTCTCTCTCTCTCTCTGTCAAGAAAACAATTAAAAATAAATAAATAAATATTTAAAAAAAATGGGCATACAACCTGAACAGACACTTTACCCATGAGGATACACAAACAGCCACAGATATATAAAAAATGCTCAATTTTACTAGCTATTAGGAAAATGCAATTTTAAACCACAATAAGATACCACCCCACACCTTTTAGAATGGCTATATTCAACAAGAGAAGGAATAACAAGTGTTAAAGATGCTGTGGAGAAAAAAGAACCATCATAGACTGCCAGTGGGGTTGTACATTGGTACAACCACAATGGGAGACAGTATGAATGTTCATCAAAAAATTAAGAATAGAATTAACATATGACACAGCAAACCCTCTTCTGGGTATCTACCCCCAAAATTTGAAAACCTTTGTTCATGAAGACATATGTACTCCAAAGTTTATTGCAGCACTTTTTTTGGTGACCAAGTCAGGAAATCAACCAAAGTGTCCTTGGATAGATGACTGGATATCAAAGTTGTGGTATATTTACACAATGGAATGTTACTCAGCAATAAGAAAAGATGAAATACTGCCATTTGCAATAACATAAATTGACTTTGAGATCGTCATGCTAAGCAAAATATGTCAGACTGAAAAAATCAAGAATCATATGACTTTACTTATATATGGAATATAAATCTTAAAGCAATAAAAACTCATGGGCACAGTCAATAATTTGGTGGTTACCTGAAGGTAAAGGAAGAGGGGTTGGGGAAGACGGGAGGCATCAAATATATGGTGATCAAAGAAGAACTAGTTCTAGGTGGCAAGGACACAATGCATTTCACAGACAATGTAAGGTAGAATTGTATACATAGACCCTAGGTAACTATTTCCAATCAATGTCACCGAAATAAACATAACAATTAAAAAAAAGAAATTTTAAAAAATAATAAAATACCTAGGAATACATTTAAACAAGAAGAGGAAAACCTATGTATTAAAAAGTATAACATATTAATGAATAAATAAGACACAAATAAATCAAAATATATTTTGTGCTCAAAGACTGAAATAATAACATTAAATATCTATACAGCACAAAGCAATCAACAGATTCAGTACAACCTCTCATATTTTCAGTGGGTTTTTTTTCACAGAAATAGAATCATTCTAAAATTTGTATAAAACCACAAGTAAAACCTGAATACTAAAACAATCTTGAAAAAGAACAATATTGGAG
>PVKE010029198.1:0-20424 GCA_004027555.1 Craseonycteris thonglongyai | reverse complement strand
AAGGGGAACATGCTATAAAGATAGGGTGTATACGAGGACCAAAGTCCTAAGGGAGTTGATACCATAATTAACTGCAATAAATAATGCATACATACAAAATAAAGCAGTTGATGATTTGGAATCAGTACAGCCACAATTGGAATGAATTCAAAATGTACCCATGTTATTAATTGGAGTCCTTCTTCTAGCTCAAGAATATCAGTAACCTCTTCCAAGTGTTCCCAGACTCTTACAAACCTGCCAATAAATCTGTCTTTTTTCAGTCAGTCTCATCCCACTTCCGTACCTCTACAGCTGCTTCGGAATACTTTCTTTCCCTCAAAATTGTTCCTTATCTTAAAATTCAAATGCTAAAGAGGTTGGCAGGTTGTGCAATTCTAATTTAGTTAAACATATAAAAACAAAAGAACTGTTTATTTCTCAAATCATCATAAGCCCTGAAATAAAGTCTTTAATTGTGTTTTTAAGGATCTAACTAAATGTAATTTAAAATTTTTGAAGAAAAGGACATGAGGAGGAAAAGAAAGGTTGGGCCATTTTCCAAGAGTCATACTTCAGGTTGAAACCAGAGTTCATAGCATATTCTGTTTACTTTGGGGACGTGACAAATATAGTCCTGAGGGATACCTACAGTGTTGTTCTTTAATTAAAGTCATTGCTAAATGAATCAGAAATCCAAAAAAAAAGATGGTTTATTCCATCTTTGTTTGTTTTTAAGACCTTTTAGTTAGCAAATCAAACCCTCAGCTTACTGTCTTTGCTCCTTGTGTATGTCAAATCCAACATCAAAGGGCACACATTCTGTGGCATTGGGCTTAGGCAACTGGTGATCATTGCCCTAACAGGGTCCTAAGATGGAGACCTCCATTGTCCTTAACATAATGTAAAACAGTTCCACCAGTTAAAAATTGCAATCATTAGGGGAAACTGGGATGGCTCAGCAGGTTAAGTGCTTGCTTTGCAGCCCCAGAGACCAAGGATTGAATCCGGGCCCCAGGCTGTTTGGACCCATATGCTGAACTGGGGTGTGCTTCCCATTCAAGAGGCTCCCAATTGAGTTCTCACCCTCTGGTTTGACCCCTGGCTTGAGAGGGCATGAATCCCATGGGGGAGGCCCCAGCCTAGTTCCTCCTCTGTGTGGTGCCTGCCCACCTGAATGGAAAAAAAAAAAAACATGTCAAAAACTGATGACATACAACTATGGAGACTGCTCTGGGCCCTCCCCCTTCTCTCTCTCTTTCTCTCTGTCTCTGTCAAAAACAATAAAATACATCTTTTAAAAAAATTGCAATCGTTAAAAAGAATGAAAAAATAAATTAGGTCTATATAGTCTGACATAGAAAGAAATCTGATATATTATATATGTTTTTTTTAATATTTAAAATCCTATAGCTCTCATTTTTATTTTTGATATGTTTGTATATGTATGTGTTTATGTATATATACATATTTGTGCATGTGTACATATATATTATGTGTGCATAAAGATGGTATGAATATGTATACATATACACATATATATGACATATGTGCATAGATATATGTATCTATATGAGTGTGGATGTAGATATAAATGTACGAGAGCTGTCTGGAAAGTATCCAGCCACATAAAATAAAAAATAGAGGCAATTATAGCTGGATTTTTTTCTGGACAGCCCTGTATATTTAGACACACACACATATATATATCCAGGCATTTAAACATGAATGGAAAAGTCTATAGATATTTAAGCAAACTAAAACAGTTTCCTCTTTATTCTTGGTAAAGAGACACTTTTAAAAAAAATAACAGGACAATTTTTTTTTGTTTAAAATCAAACAAAATGTTTAAAAAAAGATAATTTAAACATATTTCAGGTTCCAATTTTTCTATCCAAATCAATCAACAAATATACCCATAAATAGTTTTTTAAATCATGATAATGGACAATATCACCTAGGAAATGGTATAAGAATTTGGGTACTAAGAGGGTAGGCATGGGCAATTCAGGAGTAAATTTAGGTTTTATGGAGCTTATATTAATATAATTTGGAAGGCACTTTTCAAAGAAAATAAAAATAGATGGATACAAAATTAGATACATTAGAATGATAAATTAATCACAATAAATTATAGATGTAAATATGATGATACATACCAACATTACTAAATCCAGAAAAACATATATACTTTTTTTTTCAAGTATTAATGCTTGAGCCTCTGTTAAATACTAATTTCCGCAATTTTTAAGCTATATACTTTGATTGCCTTTTCTTTCTTTTTTTTCATTAGAGGTGACATTCAGTATGATTTTATATAATATTAGTTTCAGGTGTACAACATATTGGTTAAAATTTATGAAGTTATCTCCCAAACAAGTCTAGTACCCACCTGGCAACATGCATAGTTATTATAATTTTGTTGACTATATTCCTTATGAGGTACTTTACATCCCCATGATTATTTTGTTTCCCTTTCCACATTACAAAGACTTTGTAATATTATTTTCTATTGAGAAAATAGAAAAGTAATCTGGTATGTCCTCGAGCATTTTTCTTCTTCACTCCCCACAGTCATCCAGGGCTGGAGTCACATTCATGTCTTTGTGCTATCTTTGCCCAGCACCCTCACGTAACAATGCAGGTGAGTTGGCCAGTGGGATCACTGGCAATAAACTCATTAACCTGATATTACTATAAACCACATAAACATAGCCCACTAAATCTAAAAGAAATATACCTTCAACACTTATTGCTTTTAATCAGATTCTAAAAATACTCATGGATAATATACTAGCACCGAACATGATGGCAAGTATGATGGAGGAGTTGAAATGGAAAGAGACTGTTGCCTAAATTCTTGTGGTTAAAATATTTTCACCTTCCCAAATTTTGCAAAAACACATGACCTTGTGAGCTTTTTGGGTTTTTTTTGTGTTTGTTTGTTTTTTGCCTAGGGTTTTGGAAGAAGGCCATGCAGTGTGGGGTCCACCAGCATCTCTGTAAATATGCCCCTGGGTCAGCTAGAAAAATCCTCACAGGAGATTGAGGAAGAGTCATCAGCAGTATGACAGAAATATCAAGAAAGTGCCATGTCTTAAAAATCAAGAGAAGAGAGATTTTCTGAAAGGGCATCAGAAATTGAAACTATGTTAAATTTATCTTATAGGTTGAGTAATATAAAAAGAGAAAATAATTACTGGATTTGGCATGGAGGTCAAAGTCATTGACTTTGACAAAGCCATTTAAGTGGAATAGGAGGGGTATGAAGAAGATTAGAACTAGTTATAAAACGTGTGCAGAGTGAGAAAGTAGAAACAGAAATTTATTTAGCTACATTTATGGCAAGACTTCCCACGATTTGGAAAGCTTTGATTATGCCAGAATGAAGTAACTTCTTGCTATGCTCACACTAAAATTACCTTTACATGTTTTATCCCTTTTATAGTGAGAGCTCTTTATGGTTCAGGACAAGGACTTTTTCATATTTTATCTCCAGTACCTACTAAACGGAAGATACTAAGCACACATGTGCTCAATAAATGGATACCTTTCAGATATGGTTTAGTCTACCTCTTGTTCTCTAGTTTTTTAATGTCCTCCTGAGTTAGGGGGAAATGTTGGCTCTTTTATAATAGGACTAAATGGGATCTTATATCTTTGGTTATTTTTCTTCCCTGTGATATAAGAAAAGAAAGAGAGCATGATTGAACACTAACTCCTCCCTTGGTCCTAAGGACTCAAAAATGATATTGTCCTGCCAAAAAATAAAAATAAATAAAAACACTAATATAATCTGAGAAATAATAAGATAAATGCCCAATGATCGCAAATTGGGCCAAAGAGAGAGCAGGCCATGAAGAAGACTCCCTGGCAGAGACGAAGCCTGAGCTGAAGTTTTAAGAAGGTAGAAATTATCTAGGTGAAGTAAGTGGAAATTTCATTTCAGGGAAATTGTACATGTAGGAGGAATGGAAGAGATTTGGTAACAGGAGAGAAAAGAAATAACAAACAGGGTCAATCTTAAGAAGTTTTGGGGGCCAGATGTAAACTAGACTGCAAGGGATACAAAGAAACTTGGGCATTAGCCTGAATATGACAGAAAAATGCTGAAGAAGTTAAACAAGTCCGAATTTTATGGGAAACAGAAATTTGGCTTCCAAGTCTATCTTAAAAATAAAATCCTCACTCACTAGGGACTTTGCCTTATATATTCTTTTCCAAAGAAATAAGAAGATTCTTTGCTTCTTTTTTAGGACTTAGCCTATCCAGGTAACTCCTTCTATTCACTACCCACAGTCCTGCAAAGTTCTGGAAGTAAATCTCACCACAGCTGCAGTGCCATCACAGTGTGTCTGCTGACTACTAGAGAGGGAAAACAAATAGCAGCCATGTGCTGGCCACACATTCCACTGGGGGTTCTGCCATCTGTCTTTGTGTTCACACAGCCATTCTGATTTCCAGTTCATACCAGCTGAATGTCACTTCCAAGCGGAACTTTGAATAGTTAGAACAAAGACAAAGTTCACAGACAGCATCAAGTTTTGCAAAGGGCTGAATGCATGTGTGCACACATGTGTGCACGCCCATACACACCCATGCATACACACGCATACATACACAAAAGAAGCAACGTTAGGACAACATTATGGTCATAGTCATCATAATGATAATAATTTAAGGGGGTAACAAGTAGAGTTGGTGGTAGTAGAGCCAGTGGTGTGGATAGGGCTGAGGGCCTGACTATGAGAGGGCCGTACGCAAAGTATCCAGTCATGTAATATGAAAACCAGAGGCATTTATGGCTGGATTTTTCTGAGCAGTCTTTGTATTAAAAAGCCATAATAATGGATGTTGGGAAGCCCAAAGTATGTTTTTCCCATGATCACAAAGCTGTTCTCAGTGGTTTTTGCATTATTATTTAATACTTCTCTTAGTACTTGTACAAGGTATTTAATTATTATCCATGGTTATGCATTGAATTGTGTCCTCCCCCCCCCAAAAAAAAAAAATATATATATATAAGTCCCAATCCCCATGCCTGTAAATACAACCTTACTTGGAAATAGGGTTTTTGCAAATGTAATCAAATGTGATGATATTGTTAGGGTGGGCCTTAATCCGATATTACTACTATTCTTATAAAAAGAGGGAAATTTGGACACACACACAGGGAGAATACCATGTTAAGATGGAGGCAGAGACTGGAGTAAGGCCCTACCAGCCCAGGAACACCAAGGATTGCCATCACCAGAAGCTGGAAGAGAAACCTGGAGCAGATTATACCTCAAAAGGAAACAACCCTCAGGAATGCCCAGGTGGCTCAGTGGTTGAGCACTTCCCTCACAATTGTGAGGTCTGAGATTTGATTCCCAGCCTCAGCCCGTGCAAACCCATATGCTGAACTGTGGTACAAGTGGTAACGGCCAAGATGGCTTGGTGGTGAAGGTTCTTACCTCCCATGAAGGAGGCCCCCAGTTTGGTTCCCGCCCCATACAGTACCACATCCACCTGTGTGGAATGAAACCATGTCACATCTCATCTGCTCTAAGATAATAAAACAAATCTTAAAAAAAAAGAAAAAAAAGAACCCACCCTCTTGATACCTTGATTTCAGATTTCTAGTCTCCAGAACTATGAGACAATAGATTTCTGTTGTTTTAAATCACCCAGTTTGTGGTACTTTGTTATGGCAGCCTTAGGATATCAATATACTCCCTTTAACAGATGAGAAAATGATATCTACAGCGCTGCTTAAATGACAAAAGATATTCAAGGTCCCAGGACCCTCCTTTAAATACATGGATGCTTTGTTTTGTTTTGTTTACCATCTACTATATCTAATACAGGGGCAGAATCCTTGGTGCAGAAATTTTGAAGACAATGAAAAGCAATGTAAAGAATATTCTCAAAACCTCCATATAAGACTGAATATAAAGGTTAACTTTACTCTTAATACTTATTTTTGGCCCATATTCTTAAAGTAAATGATCCTTAGTTTTGAATATACTTAGCTTAGTGTAGTCAAACACAATTATAAACATTATGCAATGGTCTGGTATCCACATCCAGTGAGGAGCAGCTAGAAATAACCCTTCGCCAGTGTGGTCTGGTCCATGTGAACAAACCCCTTTTCTATGCACTGTTCAAATTCTGTTAATCCTCTACAGTAACCTGCCACAGTTCTGCACACTATTTGGCTATTGCATAAGCTGGACTTGAGAACAATGCTTCTGCCATGCTCTGTCTTGAACTGTACCTTACTGATGTTTCTCCCTTCAACATGGTATACAAAATACTGGCTTTTGCTTTCCTACCTGAATCAGAAATGGCTTTTCTCCATATATAGGCACTCCTTACTTAATGACCTACCTGTTTAATGATCACTCGGACTTATGACAAGTTTTCAGCATGCAGAACCCCCTTTCTAAGTTTTAGTATCCTTCCCACAGTCAGTCAGTACTCACTACATGAAGAGTTCGCCATCTCAAAAGACTAGATATTTCATTGGTAAGTGCGGTGCCACATGGTATCTGTTGAAAAACACATACCCTATGGCACCAGAAAATACCACAAGACATCCCCTTAAAATTCCCTTTGCTTATCCGCCAATTAATGAATGGCCTACTAGTGTAAACAGAACTCGGTCATTAAGTGAGTAGTGCCTATGTAACTACTGTTGTGTCTGTGTGTTCCTGCAACACCTCAGCATCCCCTCTTCCTGTGGGAGGGACAGGGATGGGACTTCTGAACTCCACTGCTGGAAAGAGAGCCTCCTTTGCAAGGTCTCCCTACACAGCACAAGAAGACTTCTGTGTCCACCATTAAACCTCTTCCTGCAAACAATAGCTGATGATGTGTGTGTGTTCTTTAATTATTGAATGTTCATTAAAATTTATGCTACAATGATTCACCTCTAATCACAGTTTCTAATAGTCATTGCAGACCACAGCAAAAATTGAACATTCAGGTCCCTCTTTCCTGAAGGTTCAGACACTCAGAATTCTAACATTGAGGGGTGGTGTTAAACACGTTGTTTATTCTCACATTTGTTCCTTCTCTAACTGTTAGGAGAAAAAGATAGAGTGGCAGATGGGCTACTAAGCCCATAACAATGCCGTTTGAAATTCTTGTTGTTTCTATTTCACACAAATTGAAATTTAATGAAAACATTTAAACATAAAATGTGCATGAATAGATGATCCTTGGGGAAAACTTTTTTATGAGAAAAATAGAAAATAGAGTATAAAAATTTAGTCTCAAGACTTTTGTAGAAAATGAGCATACAAAAATCTTTACATAATTAAGCTATATATTAGCCATGACTCCCATTATCACAAACAATCCTCAATATTTCCTTCTACTGAATAAATGTTTTTCTAAATTACTGAAATTGTGAATCTTAGAAAGTTAGGATTTTAAAATATGAAACATACATCCAGTCATGCATTCTTCCTCAATATAGAACTTTGCAAGTGAGTGTGTTTGTGTGGGTGTATATGTGTGTACATGGGTGTATGTGAGTGTATGTACACATGCTTGCTGCAAAGCTGCCAAGTCTCATTCTTTCAGAATGAGGTGCTTTCTTTTATTGTCTCAATTTCAATCTGCCTGGGGCCTAAAATAAAGAGAGTCACAATTGATTTCAGTTGGCTATTTAGAAACTCATTCAGATTCTTTCTGAGTCAATTAGATGATTGCAGATTGGCAGCTTAGTAAATTCTCTGCTGGGAACTAGATTGCAATAGGGAAAAACATAACAAATAAAGATGTATGTACAATTGTCCATCAAGAATCAAGAGTCCTGGATAAGAAAGACCATTGAAACACCTGCTCTGGTGTCCATTTTGAGCACAAAGACACAGAGAATACATTCATATAATATCCATAGATTTGTTTTTCTTTTATATACAAAGAGGCATGGGTAGCAATGGTATTTATATCAGAGTAGTCATCACTTCATGAGGCACATTGTGAGACTGATTTAATCTGAAGCCAAAAAAATGAATTAGCTCATTGTTGTTCTATTTTGAGGTGAGTAAAAATTCCTGCATAAAGTTTTGGAGATACCCAGAAGCACTTTCAAATATGAGGTACCATGCCATTTGCCATACTTGATAGCCAAAAATGAGAATGACTTTAAACAATTTTATATGATTCTACTACCTTCTCAGTTATGGCTATCTCTGTGGGAGTAATGCTGGCATAACTCTTATCCTTTATAAAACTAGTAGTAATATATATACGTATACATATACGTATACATATATATACACACATACACACAAACATACATACATACATACATACATACATACAGGATGATCTGAAAATTATTGATTCAAAAGCTACTAAGAGGGCCTTATTTTTCAGTTAGATTATTTTAGGTTATTATTTTAGGTAAAGAATACTATGTTTGGTTATCTAAACCAGAAGCCTGCAAACCTTTGCATAAAAGCAAAGGGCCAGAGATTTGTAGATTTTAAAGAATCTGCCCCAACTACTCAAGTGCACCATTGCATTGTGAAGCCCAATATGAACATGTAATGGCTAAATGTGGTTATATGCCAATAAAACTTTATTTATAGACATTGAAATTTTAATTTTACGTACTTTTGACACGTAGTAAAACATTATTTTCCTGTTGATTAAGAAAAGTAAAATCATTTTTATCTCACAAACTGTACAAAAACAGGCCAGATTTGTTCCATGGGCCTCAGTTTACTATCCACTAATCAAAAGCAATAACACTGATTTGGAATATATCTCACTAAATATCAATATTCTCTACTACTTGAAGCTTCATTCTAAATGTCATAGGAATAAAAAGCCATGAGAATTAGAGAAACCAACACTGCTTTGTGTGCCAGAAAGCATTAAAATTCCTTTCACTGCATTTTTTTCAAATCACATAATTTATTAAGTATCCCTTAATCCGTGACTGAAAGATCTAAAGAAGGAAATTAACACCTCAATTATTTGACAAGGTCAAGGAAAGACATGTTCAGACTAATGAAATAGTCTAATCAACTAAAGGTTATCCCATTTATGCATAAAGTCAATCTAAGGGCTACAGGGACATATGGAGTCTCTTGAACATAAGAACAAATATTTCAACAGCCATAAACCTTCCATCTAGAAACCCAATTATTGATTGATTATTTTACTAACACACTTTATAAGAAGACTCAAATTAATAACTAAAAAGGCTAAACCTAAAGAAAATAAACTATATTCTACACAATATATAAATAAATATATAATATATAAAATTATATAAAATTATATGTAACATAAGTAAATATATAAATAAAATCTGTTTCAAATTTCTCTACAAACAAGTAGTGAGCTGAGGCTTCTGAAGTTCATGAAAAGGAAAAGATATTTTCATAATTGAATCTGATTTAGAGTGAAAAAGAACAGTAATTTTGAAAATTATGAGACATGTCAGAAGAAGCATTTAAACATTGTACAAATTGAAAAGGTTTGATAGGAAACTGTAATGTACAAAGTTTTCCTTGCTTTTACCAAATAACTCTAGAATGTGACGTAGTTTTCCTTGTACATATGTCTCCCCCAATCCCAAGTCTATATGAAAAAAAGAGAAAGAAAACTGCTTTAATTATTAGAAGTGACCAGGAAGCAGTCAGTCAGTGTCCGTGTATCAGTAGGCTCTCCTATTAGAGATGCTATTTTAGCTGGCACCATCCTGGGTACAAAGTGGTTAAACAGTTATATACTAAGACAGTCTTGCCAGAAAGATATTTAGTGATGTTACACAGGAAATGTTCTGGAACTTTGTAATGGGAGAGCTGTTTTCACCTCACTTCCAAGCAAGGAAAAGACTTCCTGAAGTAAACAGAGAATAAAATCTTTCTCTGCAAACAAATCACCATTGTTCATGGAATGCTGCCCACAGCAAAGAATTCACTAGGAAGACCATAAAGCAGTTATGATTAGAGAATTTAAAACAAACAGCTAACAAAATCTACTTTGTGAGAGAAAGAAGAACCTAAAGAATATCTCCTGAGTATCTTCAATCGATTGTGGGCACAAAGATTAAGGACCTGACGAGGAAAAAAAAAAAAAAAGAAATGGAATACTCAAACTGTATAAGAAAAATTTAATAAAGCGACTAATATTTATTATAGTGTGGAAAGAGCTTAAGAAATGCAATGAGGGAAGTGAAGTATCTTAGTGTTCACAGCCATACTTACAAACTCCAGGCTGGAAGGGATAGAGAAAGAAGAATCAGTTATGAAAAGCTGAAGGGAGACTTTCATGGTGTAGGCTGCACATCAGGAGCTACAGTTTTCAAAGCAGAAACATGGCCAACTCATACCAACTGGCAGGTAGGATGCTGGGAAACTCCAGCATCACTCTCACATTTCTCTTTCTTTCCATCTTTCTGTGGCCCCCCATTGGCTGAACCCAACCAGAAGCTAATAGGGAAGAAAGCCTTTGCCATAGTCCTTGCCTCTTGGAGCAAAGGTAATGTGAAGAGGGATGAAGGGAGTGGGTGTCTGCAGGGGCAAATAGAAGACATCAGCACTTACTTATCATATAGTGAAATGATTTATCTACTGTCAAGTAGAAATTTGTCTGAAAAGTACATGGCAAAAAGCTGTAAATATTTGAGCTCTTTGGGTAAAAGTCTATAAACTTAAAATGCAAATAAACACCTATAAATTTAAAATACAAAGAAACACCTTTAGAGTAATAAAGATCTTAGATTTATAAAATAGAAAAATAACACAAATGAGCACAAAGAAATTATTTTTAAGACAATACAGGTAGCCTATTTATAAGTGCAATTCTCTATGTTCTTAATCTCAAACCCATTAAAAGAATCAAATCAGAAGACAAACCACAAAGAGAAATCTCAAGGGCAAAATGTGAGGGTCAGCAAAATTAATAGGAAAAACACTTAGAGAGAAAAAATTACGAATATTTTTAAAGTTGTGTTACAAAGCTGAAGGGTAAAAAAATATTTCATAGGGAAGCAGGGATGGCTCAGTGGGTTAAGCGCTCACTTTGCAGCCCCGAAGACCAAGGATTGAATCCCGGCCCTGGCCCGTGCATACCCACATGCTGAACTGGGGAGTGCCCCCAGCTCAGTTCTCACCGGGGTGAGACCCCCGGCCCAGTTCCTGCCCTGTGCAGCCCTGCCCACCTGTGGAATGAAACTATGTGGAAAAACGGATGATGTGCAACTATGGAGACTGTTCTGGGCCCTCCCCCTTCTCTCTGTCTCTATATCTCTCTTTCTCTCTGTGTCAAAAACAATAAAAGTAAATCTTTAAAAAAAAAAAATATTTCAGAGTAAAGAAGAAATCCAAATTGTGAAAGCAACAGAGGAAAGGATAAGAAAACAGATTAAAGACCTTTGTCTTTGGAGAAATGCAAGTAGTGGATTTAGAGAGACAATACAAAATTCTTACTCTCCATTCTTATACTTAGCTATTATTTGAGTGTTTTTCTAAAAGCATATATTATTTTTATCATTAAAACAGACAATAATACAAAACAAAAAAAAACTCAATAAATATTGAACTCTAATTTCAACCCCATAATTCCAAAGAACCTGCTCCCTTAGAAACTGTAGACAATAAGGCAGCACGTGGCAAAGCTCCTGGGACAAAGAAGGCCTCAAAAAGTGTTTGCTAAATTCATTTCTTAAAAAACAGTGGCTATAAGTGAAGTAAACAACTCTTCAGGAAACTGAGAGTGAATGGAAAGTGGGAGGAAGAGCATAGTGGGACCCAGAACTCTAACTCAGGTTTAAATTGCCATGAAGAAGAATAAAATTGTTTTCTACAATACAGAATTTGTTCATACTATCCCTTTTGTTTTACCTGCATCACCTTGTCAACAGTCAGAGGGTAACTATTAGACTCCTCAGTAAGGCAAGCTGTGCAATGCCAATGAAAGAGAGAAGGAAGAAAGTAAGTCAGACTCAAGAGGAACTGGCTATAGGATTGATATCTTCAGAAAATAATTTAGTGGTTCATATAACAGAGCTAATGTATACAAGTGTACTTCAGGCCTGCAACAGTGTCCAAGGGGGTAAGATTTAATCACTGAGTAAAGCATGGGAGGTTCTTAGCGAGTAGTGATGCTTTGAGTTAGATAGCAGAGCTGGGGTTCTGGGTGACCTTTCCCAGTGAAAATATGGTACATCATCAGTTGGCAGCTCATTGCCATTGTAGAATCCCACATGAAATGATCTGCAGGATTTGACAAGGGTGGGCTTTTTGTTAGGGAATGGTGATAGCCTAATCAGGGGTGTCAAACTCAATTAAAACACAGGACATTTGGTGCAACAGGCAAGATTCACGCGGGCCACATCACATTTACAAACGTCGCCGGAACTGAGTCAGCGTGTTTATACACGCCCACAGGGCCCCAGGAAAGGCACCGGGCCACGTGTACTGTATACTCGTCTTCAGTAGTTACAGGGTTAATGAGGGAATTGTGTGTACGGTATTGCCTCGATCTCCCCTAAGCGCTATTTTCTTCATAACAATTTTTTCTATTTTCATTTTATTTCAGAGCATCGTGGGCCACAAAAAATTACCACAGGGGCCGCATGTGGCCTGCAGGCCGCCAGTTTGACACCCTGGTCTAAATGATGGAACAAAGAGCAATGGATTTGATCACATATATGAGGACAGGGCCTACTTATTTAGCAGGCCCAGTGCCTAAGGTCCATGATACTTCTGTGGATCCCTAAATTTTTTTCAGTTTCTTTTAAAATCAGAAGTAAGAAGTAAGTATAATATTAATAAATAGATCACAATGAACCTAGCCTGGATTATATTTGTCTTTATATAAATACAGCTATAAAACAGATGTTTAATACTTTTATTAGGGAAAAAGGAACCATAAAGGTAACAGTGCCTAGGATCAAAGTCCCAATGGGCCCAGGGTGAGGTGAGAGAACAGGCAAAAAGTCACTGGCCTTGTGAGTTTCTGGGATTGCACCAAGGAAATTGAATCCTGGCTTTTGGTAGGGATAAGTTCTCAGTTGACCACCTTTTAAACCTCAGAATGGGCTCTAGAGAGTGGAACAATATTCATCTTCCATTTAGGACTTGAGGAAGCAAGCAAAGGCTATTGATCCAAATTCCTGATAGACTGGCCGTGTCTGAGGGCAACAGTTTAAACACATAAACAGACTGATGACCAGGCACAGGCCTCAGTAACTACCAATCACTAGCTGACCTGATCCTCAAAAGCTAATCTACACAGATCTCTCTACCCACTTGAACTGATTTGCAGGAATCAAAGATGAAAGTAAAATCTGGAATAGGATTTCACCCACACTTCTGGTTTTCAAAAGTGAGAGCAGTTAATCCTCCAAGAACTCTGGCAACAGAATGTGAGGAGCTGATAGAAAGTAACAATCAGGAAAAATTAAAGGAGAGGAGAGTTTTCCTGCTGAAAGATTTACATAAATTTTTAGAACTTGCTCCCTGAACATCCTCCTACCCATGAAAATACAAGAGAGATTAAGTGAGGCAGCAGTAGCCTTATCAAACATAAAACCTATAAACAAGACACCCCATCTGTGGGGAGGAAAGTATTCTGCCCACTCTGAAAACATGCCCAGGAGAAATGTAATTCTCCTCCCTGGAACTGCTTCTCAGCTCAGTGTGTGCTCCAAATACATGAGTCCCCAAGTGGAAAGTGAGGACGTGAAAAATCACTCAAGGCAAAGAAAGATCACTTTACAACACCCACCTGAACTGGAAGCCAGAATAAAGGTTTTGTGACTGTTTCTAGCTGTGGGGTAACCTTTTGAATGAGAATCTAAGTACCCAAATTTAATGACTTGATGGCATGTGTCATTCAAAGGTGTAGTCATCAATGGAACCAAAGGACACTGTTCCCTTAATGAAACCCAGATCTCAAAGTATTGTAATTATATTGGGAATACATCAAGCTGGTTTCATATCAAAGC
Organism: Craseonycteris thonglongyai; assembly: GCA_004027555.1. Classification (NCBI taxonomy): domain Eukaryota; kingdom Metazoa; phylum Chordata; class Mammalia; order Chiroptera; family Craseonycteridae; genus Craseonycteris; species Craseonycteris thonglongyai. Next base: position 6,482 of record PVKE010029198.1, on the reverse strand, counting down.
TATGTTCATGTATGCTTTTGCTTTCTGAATAAAATATAAAATCAAAAGAAGTAAAGTTTATTTTTGTACTCTCCAAAAAGAGAGTACAAAACAAAACACATCAAAATATTCAAGCTTTTTAATATTGAGAGTTTTATGGAATCTCACCAAGAAACTAAAAAATCTCTATCTGTATTTCTAAACTTTCTATTGTTTTTTCACCTGACAGCTACAGACAGCATGAAAATATAGTTGAAATTCCCTTTAGGGGGTCAATGTTAGGAAAGTAAATACTCTGTGATCATCTGACAGCAGAATAACCATCTAAGTTGTCAGAGTGGCAGCTGATCTGTCAATGATGCTTTTACTCAATGAAAAGCCCCTAGTGAAATTAAACATTTTCTTGGGCAAAACAGAGTCATGAGTCATCCTACTGGAAATAATATCAAAGAGCATGGCAGAGAATGCCATTTAGCAGGATCTTGTCACTCACAGTAAGCCTATATATAGAAAAGTTAAAGCTGAAATCTGAGCTGTGTTTGATGATGGATCCATGGGCACAACTGGGCAACAGTTCATTTGAAATGCAAAATGGATAGCAATCACATCCACTCAGTGCAGAAAACAACTCAGCACCTAGAATTCCAAGTCATCAGATCCTGTCCTTCAAACCTGTTTGCTCAACCTAGTCTAGTAACTTCAAACCAAATAATTCAGAGTTTGGTGAATCTTAAAATAAAACTGATCTGGGAAGACTTAAATTTTGATGTTACAAAATTCTGGGGATAGAAGTTATGGGAGAAGAAAAGAATCTTACCAAATCTTTAAAAATTGCACGTGGATCATTAATCACTACATAATGATAATTGTATGTAAAAAAAATTTTTTTAAGGTTTATTTTTATTGTTTTTGACAGAGAGAGAGAGATACAGAGACAGAGAGAAGGCGGAAGGCCCACAACAGTCTCCATAGTTGCACATCATTGGTTTTCTTTCCACATAGTTTCATTCCACAGATGGGCGTGGGGCTGCATGGGGCAGGAACTGGGCTGGGGATCTCCCCCGGGTGAGAACTGAACTGGGGGCACTCCCTAGTTCAGCATATGGGTCCACACGGGCTGGGGCCAGGATTCAATCCTCAGTCCCCAGGACTGCAAAGTGAGTGCTTAACCCACTAAGCCATCCCAGCTTCCCCTGTAAAATATTTTGAAATTGTATTTGAAGACAGTTAATTGTAAATAATAGAGGATATATAATGGGAGAGTTTTTGAAGGAAGAAGATAGAAAATTGAATTTGTGCATTTGAACATGCTTATTTTACTAAAACACATAACACAACTGATATTAGCCATATTTATACCACGAAAAAGATTAAATTAAGAGTTAAACAGGGGAAGCTAGGATGGCTCAGCAAGCTAAGTGCTTGCTTTGCAGCCCCGGGGACCGAGGATCAAATCCTGGCGCCAATCTGTGCGGACTCACGAGCTGAACTGGGGTGTGCTAACCATGCAGAAGGCTCCCAGTAGGTTCTTACTTTCCTCTCCCCTTTGTTTGGCCCCCAGCTCGAGGGGATGTGTCTCCCATGCAGGAGGCCCCCAGCCCAGTTCCTGCCTTGCGTGGGGCCCCGCCCATCTGTGTGGAACAAAACCATTTGAAAACTGATCATGAACAACTATGGAGACTGCACTGGGCCCTCCCCTTTCTCCCTGTCTCTGTTTCTCTCTGTCCCTGTCAAAATCAATAAAAAAAATTTTTTAAATCTTTTTAAAAAAATAAGAGTTAAACAGTTTAAATGCTAGCTAAGACTAAGAGCAATCAAAAAAATTAATACACTTGACTAAAAAAATTATATATATAATATATATATATATTATATACATATATGAGTAATTGTAACTTGAAATATAGAAACCAAATTTTTAATGTATTTTAAATTAAAACACTTTTAGCAAATGTTAATGTTCTGGGTCAATTTGAACATACTTTTAATTAATTTAAATTGCATATAGATAAAAGATCAACCATTTAAACATAAATGAATAAATGACATAAATATATATTTCACAAAGATGGAAATACAAATAACAGGTAATATTTTTATAAACAAATAAATTCAAATTAAAAAATAAAAACACAATTATCCTTCTTTAAATGTTAAATTATCAAACTTTCGAAAGAAATCAAAATACCCAATAATGGTTGCAGTAACACTGGTGGGAGCATAAATTGAAGCAACATTTCTAGAAACAACTTACTTACAGTTAGTTATCAGGAGCCTGAAAAAAATGTTTAAATCATACAAATGGATCTTGGGAACTTGTTTGGAGGTTCCAGTAAGAGAGTGCAACTAGACCATTTATATAACCCGTTTTTGAGTTGTTCATTCTCCTTCATATAAGCAACTTCCAGAAAATAATCAGAATAAACATCCATGTGTTTCTTTGCAAAGATTTTGGTTGCACTATAATTTATAATAGCAACAGAAAAATAAAATTGTCCAATAGAAAGGACCAAATTCCATCCATATTAATGTACATCTATTGTCTATTTAAATATATTTACAAGATAAAATATTAAATAAAAAATCTTCTAATAAAAGTATAGTATATAATCTTTATAACAAAACAATATAGGGGAAGCTGGGATGGCTCATCAGGTTAAGCGCTAGCTTTGCAGCTCCGGACCCTGAGGATAAAATCTCAGCCCTGGCTCATGCAGACCCATATGCTGAACTGGGGTGTGCCCCCAGTCCAGTTCTTGCCGGGACTTATGCGGTAGGCTCTTGGCCCAGTTCCTGCCCTGTGCAGCCCTGTGCCCGCCTGTGGAGTGAAACTATATGGAAAACTAATGCTGTCAATATGGAGACTGCTCTGGGCCTTCCCCCTTCTCTCTGTCTGTCGTTCTCTCTCTCTGTCAAAACACAATAAAAATAAATCTTAAAAAAAAAACAAAGAACAAAAATAACAATATATCTAGACAGAAAAACTATAATTCTTAAGATGTTGATCTCTGGACTATGGAATTATGGAATTTTTTAAAGGATTTATTTTATTGTTTTTGACAGAGACACAGAGAGAGAGAGAGAGAGAGACAGAGAGAAGCGGGAGGGCGCAGAGCAGTCTCCATAGTTGTACTTCATCAGTTTTTGACATGGTTTCATTCCACACAGGTGGGCAGGGGGTGCACAGGGCATGACCAGGACAGAGGCCTCCTGCATGGGAAGCATGCCCCAGTGATAACTCAACTGGAGGCCACACTCCAGCTCAGGACATGGGTACACACAGGCTAGGGCTGGGATTCAATCCTCAATCCCAGAGCTGCAAAGCAAGCACTTGACCCACTGAGCCATCCCAGCATCTCTGCGATTTTAAAATTTTTACAATGAATATTTCTCTTAATAAAATCAGAGGAGTCTGTTAAAACTACTCTTTTGGAAATTGTAATACAGCACCATAGTTCTACTTGATAAAAATTATTGATGTAAATTCAATTTATCTTACTAACCAAAGTGTAGTCTTCCTTCAAATTACATTGTTGAGACCTTAAATTTTTATAAAATCTTTTCAATATTCTTTTAAAAATAAATCTAAGTTGCCTAATTATTTTGTGCTTCATTCAGCTTCCAGCTCTTTAATGTGAAAATGTTGTCCATAGAATTGTACCCGTCATTAATCCAATATTATATCAGCTCTCGGTGTTACAAACCACCTGTGTATAGTGGACCAAACAAGGGGGTGGAGGCTAGTAAATGTTGCTTTCACTACTAGCTTCCTATGAATTTGTAGTATCTAATGTTTCTGAGAAGAGTTTTGGACCATCTCTAAAAAACAACTTTAAGGGGAAACTGTGGTACTTCAATCCTCATTTTTGGTAATAACTGTTTGTTTTTAATGTGAAAGCAAACAACAAAAGGAAACCTTTCCCATCTGCTTTGATCAACAAGAAAGTCAAATGGAAATCATAGTATCCTCAGCAAATAGCACTTGACTTTAATGTACAAACACATTCTTAATTTAGAGACACAGCCTTCTAAAGTGTTAGGGCAACATTAGAATGATAAATAGTCAGGGAGGGACCAGGTTGCTTAGGAAGATTTTAGGCTTTGTTGAGTAGGACCTTTCTACATTCTTAGTTTGGGACTCCTTGTCTATAACACTAAATCTCTAGGTGGAGATTCTGAAACATCAGTCCCATTTCTCACAAGTACAAGCATGTTGAAATAATTTTCTCCCTCTTCAAATCTGTCTGTATCTTAGAGATTATTCCATTGTCTACCTTTGTGCACTTGTCTAATATCTACAAGTAGCAAGAGTCCAGGTCACTGCCAAATCAATAGACCATTTTACAGGAACACATAAAAGTGATAATGAGAGGCACTTGGGTACATCAGTATGCAAAGTAGCAACACAACTGCTAATTAAAAGTGACTTGGTAAATTAGATCAAGATGGCAAATAGAGCAAATATGTTTGTCTCCAAGTCCCAACCCAAATCACAAATGACAGAAAACACACCCATTTTCTTTAATTGTAAATTCATTACAGCACTAAAAAATCCAAAGGGGAATTAAATTTGAGCCAGCAATTTTAAGACATCTCCATTTGGAAAGTAGTTGAAATAAATCTGCACGTCCTAAAGGTAGAAGAAGTTTTAAAGTCGCTCTACACCCAGAGAACTGAGGCAACCATCAGGGTGATTTGTTAGGTAAAGATATTTGGAGAGATTTATCAGGTTAACCAATCACTCCCTGCCTCTAACAGCAACAACAATAATGCACACATAGCAATACCAAAGATCTTGCTGGAAGACTACAGCATTAAAAGTGTGAGCGTGGACCAAAGAGGCAGTGCAGGGTTCTCACTGTCAGGAGGAAAAGAAAGTCTCAATATTGAGAGGATGCACTACGAAGTATATCACCAACAGCATGTCTTACCGTTGCCTTACAAAATGGCAGGCTACAGTCAACAGAACCACACTTACATAATGGTAAATAGGGACTCTCTGGTACAAAGAAAACATCCAACCATCGATGACCAAATCAAGAAAACCAGTCCATGAAATACAATCCTCAAACTAGGAATTAGAAGAATTAATACCTGAGGAAACAAACATAACAATAAACATTTTTTAATTTGAGGCATATTTTACATAAATAAAGGCCTACATCTAAAGAGTTCAGCTTGATGCATTTTGATAATTGAATGTACTGTGTAGCTAACACCCCAAAACAAAATTTGAAACATTATTATATTTTCAGAAAGTTATCTCTTACCCAGTTCAATTTTCCCATCATCAGCAAAAGCTTTCTGATTTAAGTCATCATAGAATGATTTCATCTGTTCTCGATTTTATATAAATAGAATCATAAAGCATATATTCTTTCAACCAGCCAATATTTTGACATTCATCTATGTTGTGTACTTTTTTTAGTTGACAAATAGTATTCTGTTGTATAGTTATAACATATATTACTGATCTGTTCTGTTGAAGGACATTTGGCTTGTTTCCAGTTTAGGGCTATTATGAATAGAGCTGCTATGAACATTCTTGTAAAAGTATTTTGGGGTAAGAATAGAATTTCAGGGCCATATGGTAGACATTTAACCCTATTTTTAAAAAATGCCAAACAGTTCTCAAAAGTATCTGTACCATTTTACACTCCAATCAGCAATGTATTAGATTTCTGTTTGCCCTACATTCTAACCAACAGTTAGTACTGTCAATCATTTTTTATTTTAACAGTTCTAGTGGGTATTGGTACATATTTAACTTGGTGCCTTGTTCAACATTCAATCAATTGTGTATGTATGGGTGCACATCTGGGCTATTTGTTTATATACAAGTAGCCAATATCACACTGTCTTTATGATTATAGCTTTAAAGTAAATCTTGAAAACCGATATTGTAAAATTTGCCTTTTTTTTTTTCTTTTTCAAGATTATTTGGTGTGGTCTAGATTCTTTAAATTTCCCTATAAGCTTATGTACTTTAAAACTGACATATTATAGCTACTACACTGTCAGAAAGGTGTTAAAAATCTCTGATTATATTTGAAGGTTTTTTTCTATTTCTTTTTTAGTTTTATCAATTTTTGCTACCTGAATTTTTTTAGGAGGAAAAACATCATTTTGTGTTTCTCCTCTACTCTAACACTATTCACCACTCAAAGAATACTTAACTGATGCCAGGATAGCTCAGCAATTGAACATTTGTCTCACAATCTCGAGGTCTGGGGATCAAATCCCAGCCCTGGCTTATGCAAACCCACATGCTGAACTGAAGTGCGATTGTTAACTGCTGAGATGACTCAGTTGTGAAAGTGCTCACCTCCCACATGGGAGGCCCCCAGTTTGGTTCCCATCTTTATAGCCCCACATCCACCTGTGTGGAACAAAACCATGTCACAATTAAAGACGTACAACTATGGAGACTGCTCTGGGCTCCCCACAATTCTCTCTACCTTTCTCTCTCTCTCTCTCTCTCTCTCTCTCTCTCTCTCTCTCTC
>PVKE010029197.1:0-20424 GCA_004027555.1 Craseonycteris thonglongyai | reverse complement strand
GAGAGAACTGAACTGGGGGAACTCCCCAGTTCAGCATATGGGTCCGCACGGGCCAGGGCCGGGATTCTATCCTCAGCCCCAGGCACTGCAAAGTGAGCGCTCAACCCACTGAGCCATCCCGGCTTCCCCAGAAAAGAATTTTTTAATGGGCAAAATGTTTGAATAGATTTCTCAAAAAAAATACAAATAGCCAACAGCACATGAAAAGATGTTCAGCATCACTATTATGGATATGCAAATCAAAACCACAACTAGATACTGCCTCATACTCCTTAGAATGTCTATTATTTTAAAATTAGAAAATAGCTACTGTTGGTGAAGATGTAGAAAAATTGGAATTCTTTGCACTGTTGATAGGAATGTAAGATGGTGTAGCCTCTATGGAGAACAGTGTGATGGTTCCTCCAAAATTAAAAATAGAATTACCATATGACTTAGCAATTCCACTCCTGGGTATATAACCAAAAGAATTAGAAACAGGTTATCAAAGAGATACTTGTGCACCCATGTTCATAGCAGCATTATTTGTAATAGGCAAAGGATAGAAGTAACCCAAGTGTTCATTGATGGAAGAATGGATAAACAAAATTGGTATATGTATAAAGTGGAATATTGAGGATATTATGCTAAGCAGAATGAGTTAGTCATAAAAATAACAAATATTGTAGGAGGTACATTTATCTAAGGTACCTAAAGTAGTAAATTCATAGATACGGGAAGTAGAGCGGTGGTTGCCAGGGGCGAGGGGAATGGAGAGAAATGGGGAGTTGTTTAATGGGCACACAGTTTCAGCTTTGCTAAATGAAAAGAGTTCTGGAGATTAATTGCACAACAATGTGAATGTACTTAATACTATAGAAATGTACACTAAAAAATGGTTAAGATGATAAATTTTATATGTATTTTACCAGAATTTAACAATGTTCAGTGTAAAACTCATTCTTAGTTCATAGTTATATAAAAACAAGTGATGGACCAAATTAACTCTCAGTTTGTCAACTCCTAACCTATAATCAAGTTTCTAGTGTCTCACCTGCCAACCTAATACATACAAATTCTTTCATTGATTCTCCATGGATGACACGCAAAATGCCATAAAATAGACACAGATCAAGTACTGTCAGAGTTAAGAAAAAGAAATACTTACATCGAGTTGTGGGGATTAGTAAAGCCTGTGTGAACTTTTGTCATCTCCCAAGTGGAAGGTCCATCTGAGCTAAGTTTTGAACCAGTGGTGTTTAGATATGTATAGGTGGAGATGGAAGAGCAACACAAACCAAAGAGTCAGCCCACAAGAGAAAGACAACACAGGGGAAATAAGTAGTTTAGTTTCAATGAAACAATACAAGAAGTTGGTGATAAGAATGTAAACTTGAGTTGGGGTCAGAGCAAAGAAGTCATTAAATAAAGAATCTGGATTCTAAGCAATGAAGAACAAGGAAAGGTTTTGCATGAAGGAATGGATAGCAAGCACAACAACATATATAATACAACTTGTTGATATGTGTGTAAATTGAATGGAATGGGAAAATAGTGACCGCAGAGAGACTAGCTAAGTGCATCCTACACTAGCCTATCGCAGAATGAAGAGAGGAAAGCTAAGAAATTAAGATGTTGAAACATAATGTAGAGCTGAAATCTATAGGATTCGACCACTAGTTGGAGAAAAAAAAAAAAGGAAAAATCAAAGACAATACTGAGATTTTTAACCTGGAGATTATGGAGACAGTGTTATTAACAAAAAATAAGAGACATGGGAGAAAGGCAAGTGAATTCATTTGGACACACTAACTGTGAGGTGACAACGGGATGGCCCGTGAAGATCTGTAGTGAATAGCAAGAAGGAAAGAAGTTAAGAGTATATACACTGGGGGAGGGGTCAATCACAAAAGTCATGCTGAGAGCAGTATCTGTGAGCTGTCCACAGAAAGGAACTGAAAGAAGGCCAAGAATTAAACCTCCTGTGATAACAACATTGAGGAGTACAAGGATCCAGAGAAGAGTCAGAGAAGTAGTTCGGAGAGATGGGAAGAGGAAAGGATGCCTAATTTTAATCTTTGAGTCAACTCTATCAAGTAGGTACGGTATATCCTCCCCTCCTTTTATTTATTTACTTATTTTTTTTATTGTTAAATTTATTGGGGTTACATTGATTGGTAACAATTAGATAGTTTCCCCTCCTTTTAGAGGTGATAAAATTGGGCCTCAGAAAATGTGTCCCAAGTAACACAGTAAGTGGCAGACCTGGATTCCCATCCAAACCCTTAGAAGGAAAACCAAGTGTGCATATATATATCACTAAAGACAGGAGTAGAACGTTTCAAGAACACTGTAGTGGTGCTATACACATGGAGAAATTAAGGACAATAAATACTGCCGGGGGCATAGGGGTGGGGGCAGGTCTAAATGGCTTTTAGATTTGCTGACTAGGAAGTCATTGGAAATCATTAGGAGCATGGTCTCTCATAGGGCTGGGAACTAAAACTATATTCGAATGTTTGGTTGGTTTGAAAGTGATGAGCAGTAAGCAAAACCTGTTTTATCCACAAGTGTGGTAAAGAAAGAAAGAGAAGGCTATACGGAAACTGAAAGGGTTCTTGGATCATGGGAATATTTATATTGCTTCTACTTTATTTTTGCTCTGTTATTTTCATTTTTTTCCCAACAGAGATGTCCCTGGGCATGTTTTTAGGCAGAGAAAAGAGATCAAATAGAGAGTTTGGAGCTATGAGAGAATGAGGAGAACTTGGCTACATGAAACCAAAAAGGTCTAAGATAAAGTCAAATAATAAATGTGGCTATTTCTAAGACTGAGCTTAAGGAAATAGTTGCATAGAGTGCTATAGCTTGGTTCAGTCCACAAAACAGAAATCTCCAAACATGTTTGACTTAAGACTCTCTTTAACAGTTTAATACATGCCGCATAAACTGCTGATAGAAGTGAGGTGAAAGGTCGGAGGGCTCCCACTCGAATTTGACACCACCATCTTGCCTTCACACCACCTGTCACATCTGTGGACATTTGAACTAATGTCAGAGTTCTTCTGTTAATGAGCTGCTGGACAAGTCTTTCTCTTCTCTGTCATCCAGCTACCCTATCAGGACATCAGTGAAAGGTGTGAGCTTCCTCTCAGAAGCCCAGCAGGCTTTAGAAGACCAGCACTCTTTTTCTCTTTTGTCACAGACCTGAATTTAATTGTTTTAAATGTGTTTTTCTTTTATATAATAAAAAACTTCCTTCCATCTAAAGGTCACCCCAAGGTTGATGTTGGTAGTGGCCTGAGAGTTATCTGTGTGGTTGAGTGTTGGGCTGTATCACAAGCATTTTACCAGCCCTCTCTTGTCCCCAGTCTTTTCATCCAAAGAGATACCATTTTTATATGCTTCTCTCTTTAATATCAAAAATTAAGTGCCTGTAGATCCCCAGCCTTCCTTCCTTACGTTATGCTCATGATGTTCTAACTGGAAGCCACCTCTCCCACCCCCCACGTGGTTAAGTTCCGCTCTTGTTTCAAGAGTCAGGCACGGTATCCCCTCCTCCAGAATGTCCTCCATGAATGCCTAGGCAGGTGAGGTGTCCCTTCTTGGGCCCTCCATTCTACCTTGTGTCCGCCTCAGTCCCGGCAACAACATAGGTATATTGAAAGGATTGATTATTTTCATTGTTCTCCAAAATTAGACCATGGTCTCTTTACAAACATCGTTTATTGTTTATTTTTCTCCCCAGTGCTTAGCACTGTGAACCTGAGGTGCCTCAGGGACAATTTCAGTGATAAACACCTGTCCTACCCATTTACTTGTAAAAATAGATGTCTGGCATTCCCTTCATTAGCTAACATGTCCTTCCTTTAAGCCTCCAGACTAAATTCAGATGAAGTAGCTGTTATCCTAGACATAAGAAATGGAAAAAACTTACTATATTAGTCTTTCCCAAAGTGCATTAATTAGAACGTTGATCCTAATCACAGGACCCCATGCTCCTATGTATTTGGGATCTGCTTCATACTATCCAAACACTGGAAGCATATTCAATTTAAAAGACTCTAAGAACACAAACTTGTTCTACTTTAACTCAGTGTTTCCAAAATTAATTCATTTGACCAGTGAATCCTTGTTTGGGTGTAGGGGAATGGGAGCAGACATAGCACCTATTAATATCCCACAGACTTAGTGTTCCTCAGAGGAAAACTTTGAGAAACATACTAGTATTTATCAAATTATCATAATAGAGTCATCCATATGCATGATGGGAAAATCAGAAAGAGATTTTTCTTGAGAAAGTGAGCTCTTCAAACTTATTTCCTTTTTAAAAAAAGATTTATTGGGTGAGGGACTGGAGAGAGAGAGAGAGAAGGGGGGAGGGCCCAGAGCAATCTTCATAATCGTACCTCATTAGTTGGAACACGGTTTCACTCTACACAGGTAGATGTGGGGCCATAAGGTGTAGAAACCAAAGTGGGGGCCTTCCATATGGGAAGCGACAACCTTAACCACCATCCCGGTGGTTACCAGTTAAACTGCCGTACAGCATATGGGTCTATACATGCAGGGGCTAGAAATGGAACCCCAGACCTCACGATGCAAGACAAGTGCTTAACCTCTGAGCTATCCCAGCATTACTCAAACTTATTTCTTTAGCTATTTATGCAGACACATTATTTGTGAAATACACTTGCAATTTGCCTATGGATATAGGAAAGAATGATGGCTCTAAAAAACAAAAACTTCAATTTCAGAAAAGAAAAATCCTTATTTTTGTGGTTAATGTTTTCTACCGTTACATCCCAGGCATTCTTCAAGTGTTCTGGGAACCCATGGGAAATAATTTTATTCTTAATGGAAGTTCCTCACTCTTACTACCCCATGGTAGGATATCAGAAACATACTCATACTTGGTGAGGGTTTACAGATTTAGAGTACTATCAGATGTACCCACTAAAAACTCCAAACTTTACACAAAGAAATGTTTTTCACAATTCCAATCATAGACACAAGAGCAAGTACAGGTGTATATACATATGGCCTCTACTGTCTATAAATTAGTTATCAAAATTAAAAAATGGTTTATCCAAATATTTGTTCTCTTTTTTTTCCTAAAGTTAGCATTTTCTGTCAAAATTATTTTGAGAGTATTTTAGCAGTTTCTGATCAGTGCAAGAAGTGGGTTTCCAATTTAATAACACTGAAAAGATATTTCAATGAAGAATAAATTAAAGTTAACGCATTTACTGAGGGCCTACTATTGACAAGACTGGCTAGTACTGTGAAGACTGTAAGAATATTTTGTGTTTACTAACAATGCATAGAGGTTAAGGTAATTCTATGTGTATATATGTTTAAAATACAGTGTTGGCTCTGATGAGATTGTTCAGTTTGGATATTAATGATGGCTATGCTAATCAACATGCTCACTCTTCTGAGCTAAAAAGAAATGACTTTACAAACATTGATTGTGTACCCCTCTCTGATTCGGAGCCAAGAGGGTCTCAAAGAGCTTCCTCAAGACAATGGCGCAATAGGAGACAATTATATGAGGATTGTCTGGAAAGTATCCAGCTATGTAACAGTTCCTGTTATATTGGCAATGGCAGGATTTTTTCCAGACAGCCCTCGTATGTATGACTGATTGCCTTAAGTTAAATTCATTTTGTAGCCCTAGACTGATTTTCTAGAATTCCTAATGAGATCTAAATTGGAGCAATAAATAAATGCATCCTAAATAAATTCCTAATGAGATCGCAATAAAAGCAGAGTTAACAGCATTTTTAAGTATTCTTCTGAGCCCTGTCCTAGATTAGGCCTTTTATTAGACCCTGAACTTACCATTTCATAAAACTTACCATTCATAATTGTTACTTCTCAACTTTGCTAGCATTCAAGTTGTGTGAGAATATGGATTTTTCTTGTTGTCTACTATATTCTCATTGTTCATCCCTGTGCCTGATTCAAAGAAGATGTGTGATAAATCTTTGTGGAATAAACAAATTAATATTTTATAAATATCAATTATGTCCTTCTGTCTTAATTTAAACTGTGAACCCCTTTGGAGGAGAGTTTTTTGCATACTTTATCTGTTAATCAACCTTCAGTGCATATTTCATTCAATTGACATGTAAAATTCAATATGTCTATATTCTTTTTTTTTTTTTTAAAGATTTATTTTATTGATTTTTGACAGAGAGAAACAGAGACAGAGAGAGACAGAGAGAAGGGGGTGGGCCCAGAGCAGTCTCCTTAGTTGACAGCATTAGTTTTCCATATAGTTTCACTCCACAGGCGGGCACAGGGCTGCGCAGGGCAGGAACTGGGCCAGGAGCCTCCCACATAGGTCCCGGCAAGAACTGAACTGGGGGCACACCCCAGTTTAGCATGTGGGTCCACATGGGCCGGGGCCGGGATTCGATCCTCGGTCCTCGGGGCTTCAAAGCGAGCGCTTTACCCGCTGAGCCATCCCAGCTTTCCCAATATGTCTATATTCTGACTGCCCCCTATAACTTTCTTGAGGTCAATGATTGTGATTTACTCATATTTTTATCCCCATCATTTATTGCATTCTCCAGTGCTTAGGAGATGAATGAAAAGATTTGAATGAATAAAAAAAAGAATAAATCAGGTGAAATTTACCGTCTAGTATAGTAGACAGACACACAAATAAATTCAATACAAAGAAGACTATAATAATAGCATTATAGTGCTAACAGAGGGCACCATTGAATGCTGTAATAGAAGCAAAACATGTTAAGCAAGTATTGGGATAGGTGAGACTTAGATTCATCGGCTCTGCAAAAACTCTGTAGAGAAGTTGACATGTGGGTAAGACCTTCAAGGATAAGTAAAGCTTCAACAAGCAAAGATGGGGCAAAGGGACTGAGACAGAAAAAATAGAGCATGTGCATTAGGAAGGAGAAGAGGAAAGGTAGAAGGGGAATTACATCTAAATCATACTAGAAGGGAAGGTGAAAAGAGGCAGGAGAGGTGTGGTAGAAAAACAACATTCTGATGAGATTACTAAGACTTTTAAATACCATGAACAGGTAGATTGGACTTTTCCTGTTGTCTTCAAGTTTCAGCTAAGATCTTAAAGCTAAGAACAATGTAATAAAATTTACATGCTCATTTTTACATTTTACATTTTTACAATTTTATTTTTTACATTTTTACATTTTTACATTTACATTTTACATTTTACAATTTACATTTAAACATGCTCATTTTAAAATGTGGTGCTAGGGGAAGCCAGGATGGCTCAGTGGGTTAAGCACTCACTTTGCAGCCCCGGGGACCAAGGATCAAATCCTGGCCCCAGACATGTGGACCCATATGCTGAACTGGGGAATGCCCCCAGTTCAGTTCTCACTGGGCTGAGACCTCGGCCCAGTTCCTGCCCTGTGCAGCCCTGCGCCCACCTGCAGAATGAAACTATGTGGAAAAACCAATAATATAGAGACTGTTCTGGGCCCTCCCCCTTCTCTCTATCTCTATCTCTGTATCTCTCTCTCTCTCTCTCTCTCTCTCTCTCTCTCTCTCTCTCTCTCTCTCTCTCTCTCTCTCTGTCAAAAACAATAAAAATAAATCTTAAAATGTGGTGCTAGATACATGGATGTAAGACTTGTTCAGAGTTAGCCAAACTTTGTTGCCATCAACAGTCTATATAGTACCTAGAAAATTATTGAGAAGGAAATCCTTTGAAGCAATGAATTTAATAAGAGTAGGAAGTGCTGTGACATTTTCTCTTCCTACTCATCTTGTAGGTCAGACTGGGAATTACCTACAAGAGAGCAGATTTTATTCTCAAATTTGAGTCAGAGGCTCACTTAGAGACAGGAACTGATAGGCCTTCTCATGGCTACTATCAGTGAAGAACTCAAAAACATTCTTGGGCAAACCTCAGGCATGTATCTAGGGGTCATGAGGGCCACATGATGAGGCTCGAGGCCCATGTCTGCTGGAGGCTGCCTAGAGATGTCAGTGAAGGCAAGACAAGAAGCAAGACGCAAGTGGCTAATCATGTGCTCCCATCTGGTAAAGGAAGGACATGTTTTCCCATGAGTCACGTGGGTGCTAAAGAAGGCAACCTGGCTCCAGTCACCTCTAATGGACCCTGACCGAGAGGGAGCTCTGCTTAGGAGAGGAGATTCCAGGAAAAAGGGGTAGGGGGCTTACCATGGGAAGGCAGGAAAGTGAGGTAAGTAAGCATTTCCTGAGTCGGGGAACAGTGCAATGTGGAGGGCCACACAGAGTCTTCCAAAGAGGACATAATCGAGCTCCTGCGATGGAGCTAACATCAGCAGACGAGCAGACGGCCATGACAGTGCATTACAAGTCCGTGAGAACTACAAACAGCATCCTTTTCCTCTTCCCTTCCTCCCACCTGTACCATGGAGGACCCAAATGGGGAAAGGGAGAATTTGGATTCAGAACAATGAAAGCCTAGGACCCGCTCCTCACCATTAGTCCCAGACTCTTCGTTAAATGAGGGACAGATACTTTGAATTAAATTGAAAACAGAAATTTTGATGTATATTATGCTGGAATTAGTAAGACTGAAAAGGGGGCCTTTTTAATATCCAAAAGTGGAAGAATGTAGTGTAATCTGGCCAAAATACCATCAAGGATGATGGCGATAGTAGAAAGAAAGAAATCTACTTCCTGGTAGTTCCAACCCATCTACTAAGTTGGTTTGAACTTTTTCTACTGGTGATGGATAGTCAATACCGGTAGGTTGTTTTTAAGGAAATAACTGCTATGAGACTGTTTGTGTTTTAAAGAAATCCCTTGTGTAGATGACTGAGAGAATAGACCCTTGCTACTATGTCAGAGCTTCATAAACTTCAACTAGACCCTTAAATTTCCCCACATGCTAAAAATGGGAAGGTTTTGTGAAAAAGCAATATATTTCTTCCCCTTCATACTAATTCCCAAAATAGGACACGATGAAAAGTTTTAAATAAATTATCAAAAGTACCCAGAAAGAAATATTAAAAATATTCAATCCACCCATTAACTCTTACTGGGTTCATGTGCATATCTGTTTCAAGATGTGGAAATCCTATCTTTCAGATTTTAGAGTCTTTCTTCTTTGGTTATTTGTTTGTTTGTGTATCCTGACAGGACTTTGTAGTTGAAAGTATCTCTTGAGGAAATGGTTTAACAGACACACCTTGGCAAGGACCAGGTGAATCCACAGATTGTCCTATAAAACGTGCAGAAGAGAGTACTGTGGATAGTAAGTAGACTCTGATCCTGTTCACCAGTATAATATAGATACAAAAATAAGACTTAGACAATGCCATAGGGACTTTGATATATTTAGATGGTCACAAGCTGAATTTTGCTCATCACTGCTATAAAGAGGTGAGAAAAAGCTTTTTTAAAAACTGTTTTTAAGAGGCTAGGTGTAGAGACTTAAGATCATCCCTGTAACTTGCTAAAACGGATGTTAACAGTACACGGGGCCACTGGACTCTTATGCAACCCCACCAGCAGTGGGAACGAGAGCTGGGTCAAGTCCGATAAACTCTTTTCCCAAGCCCCTGTCAGGCCTGCAAAAGCGCTCCAGGGCTCATCACCCCAGGCCTCGTCCTCCAAAGTACAGCCATGGCAGCCTGGTGGTTATGACCCACACTTGGTGGTCTCTCTCTCTCTCTCTCTCTCTCTCTCTCTCTCTCTCTCTCTCTCTCTCTCTTTGCTTCTTTCCATCAGTCCTCTTTCAGTCTGAATTATAGAATCTCTCCTTTTCATCTTTCAATCCCAATACTGAGAAAGATTATCTGAAGAACATCATTAAACTATAATAGAAACACCCTAAATAGTACATTTCATTAAACTCAACCAGCTGAGGTGGGTGAGAACAATGTCTCACATTTCTGGGTCTCTAGGAATCCCCCTGCCATTCGCAGCTACCAGTGGATAGTTCATCTGGATGTTATAGTTTAAGTGACTCGAAACAGGGCCAACCTGAAACCAGAATTCTGGATTTTACTCCATTACCCTGAAATCTGTTTACTATCAATGAAGAAACACCACAACATGGAGAGAGGCCATGGTAAAAATTGGTCCTTATTTCCATCTGGCTATCTGCCTGGTTTTTAGTTTGCTGCCTTAAATCTAACCAAAGGCAAGAGAATGTACCAGGCTTTTCAAGTCAGAAGCAAGGTAAAAGGAGAAATGAGTAGGAATCACAGTGCAATCCAGAAGAATAGCGACAAGATAACAAGAAGTCCTGGATATCTAATTAACCTTCTACTTACCCTCGCACACACTTACTGCTGGAATAAGCAATACCAACAGTTGCTGGTCTACCATGAAACAAGCCACCTCATCTAGTAATTCCTGACATAAGTCTGATGCAGAACCACAACTTGTCACGTCTGGTCTATCCTGAACTGGAATAACAATAAAGAGTCACTTACCATCTTTGCATCACTATTTTCTAATTAATAAGATGGTAACTATTATGAAAGTCTGCCTCTAAGTGAATTACTACCTGTGAACTGCTTAGGACACAAGATATAAAAAGAGACGCTTTGTACATTTCATTCTGCATTAGGTGAAATACACAATAACAACATATCAGCATCGTTTCCTGTGGTTGTGACCTTATGTTCTGCAGGATGGTTATTTAAGCAGTGACTCAGAGGAAATTTCAGGCTTTGATAGTGTCTTGATCCCTGATCACACAAATGCATTTACGACAAATCTAACCAAATCATCAAATATGTTTAATATACAAAACAAATAAAAGAGGGGGTTTTAAAGCTAGCACAGCAGTGTGGCTGCAGGATGCAGCAATGCCATACCACTCTGGCATTCGAGGAGAGCTTGACAGTTCTTACAGCACTGTCAGTGCTCTGGAAATGTTATGTGCCTTCCAGCACTTTACATCAGCTGCTATCTGATCTGTAATGTATTTTTTTGTTTGTTTCAGTATTTATAGTATCTACGGTGTGCCAGGCACTGTCCTAGGTCCTGGAGGTGCATGATCATAAGTGACATTTTCCCTGCCCTCTCGGTGCTCGCATTTTAGGGAGAAAATATAAGTAAAATGAAACAAATAAATATGAGAACCTCAGAGAGTGAAACCTTCCATAAGGTAATAAAAAGGGCAATGTAGTAGACAGGGAGGAACTATGTCTTGGAGGAGGTGACATTAGAACTGACCATGAAAGAAGGGCTTGACTCTCTTGATTCCTGTCAAACCCATGATACCTAGAACTAATAACTAGTAAGTGCTCAGTGAGTATTTGTTGAATGAATGAATTAAAGAATGAATAGAGGGAAGGATTTACAGATGTTAAGATGAGTGAGAGTACAGGGGCTGGCAAATGCAGGAACACTGAGTTGGGTATAAAAGAATGAAAAGGAAGGCTAATGGGGCTTCGCGCCTAATGAGTAAGTAAAGCAGTAGGAGGAGATGACGTAGGAGAGGGAGGCAGGAACCAGACCATGTTTCTTGTTAGACACACACCTTAGGCTCATCAGCACTGTGTATTTATAAACCGCTCGTCAAGAGGGTTACCTCTGCAGATGGCTAACTTCAGCCTGTTTCCAAACTCTGAGTTTCCTCCCCTTTGTGCAGTGTCTATAGCACACTGAGATTCCTTCACACATCAGGGTCTTCACACAAGCTTCAGTATCTGTATGTAACACCCTCCCCCACGTTCACCTGGCTACCTCTTACTCACTCATCAGCACCTCTCTTAGAAAAGCCATATCTTATCTAGGGTGACCAGACGTCCCCTTTTGGCAGGACAGTCCCAATTTTTAAACAATTTGTCCCGTGTCCCGCGGTGTTTTAAACATTTATTTATTTATTTATTTATGTATTTATTTATTTTTAATTGTTTTTTGACAGAGAGAGAGAGAGATAGATACAGAGACAGAGAGAGAACTGAACTGGGGGAGCTCCCAGTTCAGCACATGGTTCCGCACGGGCCGGGGCCGGGATTCGATCCTCGGTACCCGGCGCTGCAAAGTGAGTACTTAACCCACTGAGCCCTCTTGGCTTCCCCTAGTGGCGTTTTTAAAAAGTCCCGATTTTTGGAAAGAATGCACGACAAGCTAGGGAACGGCGGGAGATAGACCAAATTTTTAATCAAGAACCCCCTCCCCCACGGTCAATGGTGTCCCGCTTTACCAATGCTAAAATCTGGTCACCTTAATCTTATCCCCAAACTTAAATCACATCCCTCTGTGACAACCCCCACTGCACCCATTGCTTTCCCTTTGTCACATTTCCCTTCCATTTTTATCTTGTAAGATACAATCTGACCCTACTAGACAGTAAGCTCAATGTGGCCAGGACTGTGTTTATCACTGGTGCCATGGCAACTCGATGACTACTTTCTGGATGAATAAACTAACTCCAAGCCTTACTTGAAATAAAAGAACTGGAGGAAATATGTTTAAATGTTTCCTATTTTTGGATTCAGAAACAGTTAACTATACAGTCTCTGACCTTACGATGACATTTTCTAGATGGTCCAACCTGCGGCCTGCAGGCCACACATGGCCCAGGATGGCTTTGAACGTAACCCAACATAAATTCATAAACTTTCTTTAAACATGAGATTTGTGTGTGTGTGTGATTCTTTTTTTTTAGTGTGCATCCACTATCATTCATGTTAGTGTATTTTCTGTGTGGCCCAAGACAATTCTTCTTCTTCCTATGTGACCCAGGGAAGCAAAAAAAAATTGGACACTCCTATTTTAGATTGAGACAAAAGAAGGCAAATGTCCTTGGCTCTTTTCCTGACTCAGACAACAGCAAGTGACTTTGGGCCAAGCACTTAACCTTGTCTGGGGGTGGCAGTTGGGGAGCAGAGCAGGTTTTGAGTGAGAGAGGGAAAGGAATAGGAGGGAGGCCGCAAGAAAGGGGCCCACAGATGTCTGGGACTTGTAAGTAGCATGTTCACTTGTATCTCAAAATTATCACTATCAATCATAAGACTTATCTATAAGCTGTTTTTAAGAAATCAGTTTTATTTTCTGTATCGGAGAAAAACAAGAGTAAATGCATGTGAAGGAAGGAGTTCTTAGTTGAAATAAAGGTCAGCCACCTATAGAAAGATGCATTGACAATGTAATTTGACTAATCAGAATAACCATTTATAATTAAATATTTAAAATTGAGAGGGAGGCACAGGAAAGACGTTTACATGTGCTTTTTTTCTGATATCAATACGGCCATTGATAAGCAGATCCAGTTGAGTTTCACTCTGAGTGAGCAGACAATGGTCAGTTTCCCTCCAGCTGGCTTATTTTACAAGCATTAATGAACCATTAACCAACACTGGCACTCTGTCCATCGGTAATCCTGTGGTAGGATCACTAATCTCTACCACTAGCAGCTAATGATGAAGGTCTCTTAAGCTTTGCTTCTTATCTCAGCCAGTTCTTAATACTTGCATAAGTACTCTTTCTGCGGAGGGGGCCCCCCTACTGCTATGCAACCTGAGAACAAAAGCCCAGAGACATTTGTGAAGGAGTGTCTGTTCAATAACACTTCTATGCTTATGTTTGCCTTCCTCCTACAACAAACACCAGTGATCAACACAGGGCTCTTGAGGTCACGGAGGGCTCTGTGTTTCCATACTTCTAATACTTATAAGAATGTATTCAGACCGTATTATATTCAATCCCACCCCCCAATTGCACAGACAGACACCCTAAAGTGGGGAGGGAAAATGTGGACTAAATAGAATCAAACAGTATTTTTCTTCATGAGTCAGCTTTGATTTGGTATTGAATTAACACTGAGTTTGAAACCACATTGTTATTAAAAATGTATACAAGAGAGGCAGATTTATCTAGAAAACCCCACATAAGACAGGTCTTCGTTTCTCTGAATTTAATACAACTTACATTCAATTGTCTCTTTCTAGTGGGGCAGAAACCAATTCACCATTTCATTAGAACTACTCTATAGGGTCAAGATTTAAAGAAAATGCAGGGTCAAGATTTAAAAAAATAATAAATCCAACTGTAGGATAATAGCATAAGCTGAAATTTTCATTCGTAACTACATTTCAGCTGGGAAAGTTTATTATTCCAGGGAAAGTTACACTCAAGACTTAATTCCAAGACTACATTGTTAGAAGAGGTTTTGTGAACACAGCTCTGCAAGGTTGTGAGTGTTAGGAGGGGAGTAAGAGAAGAAGTAGCCTCAAAGACGGCAGGCAGGACCTGCGGTTCAAATAAAAACACAAAGCAAACAACAGCCCCTTCCCAGCCAGGGCTAAAATTTCCAACTTGACGTTTTCTATAATTTTTAGTCCTCAGAAAGTTGTAGCATGTTATAAATGGCATTACAATATGGAAGGTGACAAGGGCACTGCGGGATGGGGTTGTGGGTATGACACATCTGGAGGGAGGGTCCTAAGGACATCTGTTCGCCTGAAGAGGCGTGAGGAGTAGAAACCAGAATATAGGTGTGGCAATGCAATGCAAGTCACTCATTTTTTGAGCCTCAAATTTTCAAAAGTTCTAACTACCCACATCGCCTACAATGTACTACAATTTAGGCACTTGAAGATGTATGATGCTCTAAAATAAAGCAATAACAAATAAATAGCTAAACTATTCTGCAGTGTTCACCCAAAACACCATGAATCTTGGTCATAAGTCATCTCACCAAATTATTTCTTCATTTGGAACAACGAAACACGATTTCTTTTCTCCTCTAACCTGCAGAGCTGCCTGCGACAGAAAGAAGGTTGAGTGGACAGAACCCTGCACTACAAGTCTGGAGGCTGAGTCCTATTGACAGCCCCTGACCCTTGTGTGGTTTATAGAAGTCACTTAACCTCTCTGCCCTTCTGTTTCCTCATTCTTTCCACAGACACAATGCTACCCGCCCCTCCCCACCTCCGTGGAGCCGTGAGAGTGAACGAGCTATGTTGGCAAAGCATTTGAAAAGGACATTCAGCAGTGCCCGGCCCTAACAGTGTAAAACATAGTAAAAGGTCTGCAGTGTTGTAACACACAATGAAAATAAGGATACACTATAAGACAGGGAAACGTGGAGATCTGGAACACTTGCCACTGAAAATTTAGTAGTTGTATACTTTGAAAGTGAGTCTCAGTATCAGGATATTCACTTCAATTGTACTTTATGAATCACTGGGCTGATCCAATTAATTTAAGTGAGTGAGTGGACAGAAACGGTGGAGTTTAAAAGGGAACAGATGAAGTAGTATCCTGTGAAATCTCAGAGGGTTGCTTATTAATTAGAAACAATTAATTCAAGATTATCTACTATTCTTTTTCTCAGAAACATATTTTCTCACTGCCCCATCTATATACCATGTTCATTTCTACTCCCATATTTCCAAATATTGTTTCCCACATTATCCCCTCTACTCATTTAAATCCAGATTGTTTTTTGCATTCCAATTTTTGTTCCTACCACCTCCTCCATTACTGTTCTACAATATAACAGTCCAGCTTATATGTACATACATATGTATTTATTCCACATAATTCCTAAGACCATACTAGACACAGGGTAAAAGTTCAATAAACTCTTATGAAATGATGTGGTAAAAAACAACCCTGCTGGGCATGCCAGGATGGCTCAGTGAGTTAAGCACTGGCTTTCCAGCCCCGGGGTCCAAGGTTTGAGTCCCAGCCCCAACCCGTGAGACCCACATGCTGAACTTGAGTGTGCTTCCCATGTGGGAGGCCCCCAGTTAGGTTCCCACCTGCAGTGCTCTGGGGCCCTCCCGCATCCCCATTCCCCTCTTGTCCTCTCTCAAAAAATAAATTTAAAAATAATCTAATGTGATTTAGACCTCAGGCAGATCCCCTCCCTTTTGTTTAAAAATTTCTCCTCATCCCTTCCTGTCACTGATACAGCTAACCAGCCATCAATTCTACAAATAGAAGATTTTAGTCTAGAAGGAGAAATAAAACATGTATATACATAATCAAAATAAAATTTAAAAGGTGTAAATGCCTTATGAGAAGTACAGATGCTATGAGATCACTCCTAGCTGGGAAAAGTCAATAGAGCTCCGTAAACAAGAAAGAATATGAGCTGACCTTATGAGACAGAGAGGAATAAAGCAGGTAGAAATGACAGGGAAACAGCAGTATCAAGGAAGATGAAAAATGTTAGGGAGCGAGAGGGACAGAGAAACCAAAGGAGTTACAGCAGCTCCACTGGGAGTTGGTGTGAAATACACAAATACAAGTTTAGAATAGAGTGCAGAAGGAATGGGATTTCATTGCTGGCATGGTAGGGAGCCAAAGGAAGTTTCTAAGGAGGGGAAGTGATATGCCACTACCTAGTTTTTAGCTGAATGTACTGTATAAGAGGAATGCCTACCAGATGAATCCCTTACCTAACATCCATTTA
The DNA here is from genome assembly GCA_004027555.1 of Craseonycteris thonglongyai. Taxonomy (NCBI): domain Eukaryota; kingdom Metazoa; phylum Chordata; class Mammalia; order Chiroptera; family Craseonycteridae; genus Craseonycteris; species Craseonycteris thonglongyai. The sequence goes on along the minus strand of PVKE010029197.1, from coordinate 4,067 downwards.
ATTCAAATTCAAAATAGGTACATCTTCTAATTCTATCTATAAGGGATAGCTTTCCATTTCATTTCCATAGTCTAGCTTCCCTTTAGAAGGGAGTTTCTTTGCTTGTGCTATGGTAGTACTGGTATGTTCCCACCCTGTCTTGGCTGTGTCATGTCATCAACCTAAAAATAGACGCTAATTAACAAGGTTATTTCTAACTTACATTGTTAAGAGAGAGAGGAAAACCGTGATGAAACACATACAGAGTATCAAATCAACCAAGGATGGAACCAAATTCTAGTTCAAAATTCCCACCTCACAGATACTCAATTCACTAAATAGTCTTCTTTTTTTCTAAATCAGACAGTCATTATCCAAATTTCCTATCCCTGATGTGATAATATAGTGTGATGAGACATGCCCCAACAGAACACAAATTGACTTCTGGAGCCTCTTGCTAGATGGTGTGTGGGGATGGTAAAGCAAATATCTCACTCTATTATCTGTTGTCTCTGAACCAACAGATTACATGGTTCACTGACCAGCTGAATAACTTTTAGACAGTTTGCTCATGTCTATTTACACATATTCCACAGAAATATATTAACAACTGGGGGACAACTGTAAAAATATATGGCGAAATGGATAAATGAGAGCAACAATCTCTCCATGTACATTTCTGTAAAAAGAACAGAAGTTTGATAAAGGAGATGGATAAAGACCCATATGCATATTTGCATATTACTGCCACTATGACATGTGAATTCCATACAGTAATAGAGGTAGTCAAAGAAAGCACATCATAAAATCTCCTGGAAACTTGTTACATCTACCTGGGATATTACTAGAATATATATTTTTACAGCATTGGGTTTAAGGTTTATGCTCTAAAATATTTTACTGGACAATTGTATTTCTTAATAAGAAAGCCAGGGAAGCCGGGATGGCTCAGCAGGTTAAGCGCTCACTTTGCAGGCCCAGGGACTGAGGATCGAATCCTGGCCCCGGCCCGTCTGGACCCATATGCTGAACTGGGGAGTGCCCCCAGTTTGGTTCTCACTGGGGTGAGACCATGGCCCAATTCCTGCCCTGTGCAGCCCCGCGCCCACATGTGGAATGAAACTATGTGGAAAAACCGATAATGTGCAACTATGGAGACTGTTCTGGGCCCTCTCTCTTCTCTCGGTCTCTGTCTTTGTATCTCTTTCTCTCTGTCAAAAACAATAAAAATAAATCTTAAAAAAATAAATAAATAAGAAAGCCACTATTTCTATTCATTTGACAACCAGTGATGAAAGTTTCCTGCTTTACATTTTTACTCAAATAGTAAAATACTTATTCTCAAATCAGAAATGTTTAAATCTCCACTCCAAGTCACATATATTTCATAGCAAACGATGTTAATATATATAACAAGAGTCTTATATCTGCTATACTAACATTGGTCACTAAGTATTTTGCTTTAAAAATTAGTAGTAATGTTATATAAAACTTTCTTCAGATAATTGCTGCTATTGCTCCGTAAGTGTCCATGAGTTTATGTAGGGAAATGACAGTTGGGTGGCATTGGGATTGTGTTGCCCTAATAGTTGATGGGGGAAAGGCTCCACTGCAAAGATTAAAACATGGCACTCCCTTCTTCTAGAAGCCCATATTCCTTCTGATTCCCCAGATGCTCCAGATTCCCCTAGTCTTGCTCCCTGCTGGCAGCCTGTTAGCAATCCCCTCTGCTTGCTCATTCTCGTGGAAAGGCCACAAAATTGAAGTTCTCTCGGGTTTAATAATTAGATCTTTGCTTAGAATACTTTCTCACTAGCTAATACTATCTCGTTCCATTGTCTTAGTTACATCTGATGACTCCTAAAAAGTGGCATATCTGATTGGAGCTATGGGCACCTCCGAGCTGTCCAGGAAAATATCCAGCCATTGTCAATAGAATGAGAACGCGCGCACGACTGGATACTTTCTGGACAGCCTTCTTATATGCATCCTCCCACTTGACAGTTCCACTTGTACATCTCCTTCAATTCAACATGTCTAAAATCTCCAAATCCCAACTCCAACCCCGACCATCCTTCAGTGCCTTCCAGCTGAACCAGCCAGGAGACCCGTGCAGACGTCCTTGACACCTCCATTTTCCTTACCCCAAAACCATGTCTGTCTCACACTACGATACTTTCCTCTTTGATATCAGTCTGCTACTGACTCTTTCCACCACCATTCCCACAGTGAGCTCAGCTCTCACTGGATTTCTGCAGTAGCCTCATAACTAATTTCCCCAATACATTCCCTAGAGTGTAGTAAAAATAATATTTTTAAATGCAAATCTCATTTCTTAATCTCCCATTTTAAACTCTTCAAAGGCTTCCTGTTGCTCTTGGGATAGAGACTAAATTCCTTAACAACAATGTGACTGCTTGATCTTACTTACACCCACTTCTCTCTCCAGCCTCCTCTGCTCCTTTCTGCCCGCTGCAGCCAGCTCTCCAGCCACGCCTCCTTTCAGCTACTTACACCTCAGAGGCTCTCCGGGCCCAGCTTAGAAGCTTTGCACACGCTGTTCTCTCAGTATATAGAGCATTACCTTTATTTTTACCCATCCTTTAGATTGCAACTCAAGCTTCACTTCTACGCAGGCAATTTCCCTGGTCATCTATCTCTCCCGCACTCCACCTCGTGCCACCTCAGACTGAGTCAGGGTTCTTTACACATTCTGAGAGCTCCTCATATGTTTTCTTCTTATATATTTATGTGTATTATTATTTGATTAATTCCTAACCCCTCCTTCATTTTCCCAGAAGCTCCACCAGGTCAGAGATGGAATCCTCTTTCCTGACCAGTGCCTAACACAGTGCCTGGCTCAAAGTAAACATGTGATAAATACTTAGTGAATGAATAAATGAAGCAATAGGAGATGAATCTGGAGAGAGAGCATGGCTAGTTTATAAACAAAGAGAACTGGCTTTCCTATTTGCCGGCTCTTCCCCCTCTTCCCTGTGCCTCTAAAATTATCTTCCTAAAGCACAAGAATGCGAAAAAACTTTACACATTGTAAAGCACTCACATTAAAAAATCATTATTATGTTACTAAAACTTCTTTGACTTTCACATCAAGGTTCTCTATGATCTGACCTCAAACTATTCTTCCAGCTTCTTCTAATACTACCTCTCTCCATAAACACAGTGCCCCAGCTATACAGCATTACAGCAGGTAACATAGAGTACTGTACAATTCAGACAGGTCCTTAGACACAGCTAGCCTCTGTATCTTTGTTCCTGCTGTTCTCTAAGTCAGATCGCCTAATCTTTGCCAAAGCACAGCTCAAAATTCACTTCCTCTAGTAAGTTTTCTATTTTGTATTAGTTATAATTAGTTACATAGATATTTTTCCTATGCTAATATAAACTCTTTAAAGGACATTTTACTCATCTCCCATGGTGTCTGATACACTTCTGGGCACAAAAGTGACGCTCTTAAAATGGGCTGAACTAATTTTGGTATATGGTGAGAGATTGCAGTTCACATTCAGCCTTTTGCATGTGGTTTTCCAATTTTCCCAGCACCATTTACTGAAGAGGCTTTCTTTTCCCCACTGTATATATTTTTATTCTTTATCAAAAATAATCTGTCCATAAATTTGTGGGTTTATTTCTGGGTTTTCAATTCTGTTCCATTGCTCCATGTGTCTGTTTTTCTGCCAGTACCAAGCTGTTTTGATTACTGAGGCTTTGTAGTACAGATAAAAGTCAGGCAGTGAGATGCCCCCAGCTTTATCCTTCTTTCTTAGGATAGCTTTTGCGATTCGTGGTCTTTGGTGGTTCTTGGGCAAATGACCTTAACAGACACTTCTCTCATGAAGACAAACATATGGCCAACAGATATATGAAAAAATGTTCCACTTCACTAGCAATTAGGGAGATGCCAATAAAAACCACAATGAGATACCATCTTACACCTGTTAGAATGGCTATCATCAACAAGACAAGGGATAACAAGTGCTGGAGAGGCTGTGGAGAAAAAGGAACCCTCATACACTGCTGGTGGGAATGTAAACTGGTACAACCACTATGGAAGGCTGTATGGAGAT
>PVKE010029196.1:0-20434 GCA_004027555.1 Craseonycteris thonglongyai | reverse complement strand
AAAAAAAAAAAAAAAAAAAAAGAGCCAAGCTAAGCATAAAGTTAATGACTATAAGGGAGATGAAGATGAATATGGCATGGACCCTGAAGGCCTCTTTGTGCCTCCATTACACACTCACAACTATTCAATGACTATGACAATTTGATAAACTAGTCAATTTGGTAAATAAATAGTCAATCTGTATTTATTGAATATTTTATAAGGATAGACTTTTTGCTAAATATTGAGGTGGTGGGGGGTGGGGAAAGAAGAAATTAAATGAAATCATAGGAAATTTTTTCCTAACCCTCAGCAGGTTACAATGCAGTTTTTTATTTGTTTGTTTGTTTTTACTATATAGTCATTCCAGTATGACACAATAATCCAATTCAATTAAGTTGTTTTGTTTTGTTTTTTCTTTTCCTTTTGGAGCTCATCTATCTTTGGAGACCATATATGGTATCTTTTCTAAACTGTATTTTCCACTTTCCCATCTGTGTTATTATACATAGCCTGTGTGTAGCAAAGGAATTTTTGGGACCCCCCAAAATTTTCTCTATGCAACAACAAACATGATGCTGCTAGAAGTTCTTGAAAGAATTATTGATAGAGGTAAAGAGAAGGCTCACGATGTCAAAGATAAGACTAGACAACAATGTGTTGTTTAAAGAAAATAATGCCAATAATGCTAGTATGCATCAAGAGTTCTCATTCCCTCTCAAAACAATAAAATAACTCCTAAAAAAAAAAAAGAAGAAAAAAGGAACTCTCATTCCCCATATGACTCTTCCAGGTTTGGTTGGAATGTATAGAACTAATAGTAACAGTTCCTGCTTTCATTTCTATCTAGAATTATGATGGAAAATAACCCTTCAGTGTGTATGGGTGCCATTAGAAACTACAGCTTAGAAAAACAGGAAGGTCCCTCTGCCCAGTGTTAAGAGAAACACTATCTCACTCATTTTAGAAAGGTGTCTTTAGTTCTCATTAAAATAGTTCCATGTGTTTATAAAACTTCCTCGTCTTAAGGAGTTCGCTGTGTCCTACAACTGAAAAATCTGGCTTTTGTTACAGAGACTCACTCTTATTTAGACAGTTTTCCTTATCTTCACCCTCTCTTACTTTTTGCAGCTTTACTTTTCTTCTAACAAATATCTCTGTTGTGGGGGTCTGGCCTCAGACTGTGTTGAAGAGAAATCTCAAAGTGTAAGTCTTTCTTTTTTAAGTTTTATTTATTTATTTATTTTTGACAGAGAGAGAGAGAGAGAGAGAGAGAGAGAGAGAGAGAGAGAGAGAGAGAGATACAGAGACAGAGAGAGAACTGAGCTGGGGGAGCTCCCCAGTTCAGCACATGGTTCCGCATGGGCCAGGGCCAGGATTCCATCCTCGGTCCCCAGCACTGCTAAGTGATCGTTTAACCCACTGAGCCATCCGGGCTTCCCCTGGTCTTTCTGTTTGTAGCAACTCTGATCTCCAATATGGCACGAGCATCCATTCTGGATATGATATATAGTAATTCTGTTGGATTTTTCAGTCTTTTCTCACAAAGGTTTCAGAAAGAAAAAACAGAGGGCCGCTCATTGCCATGCTGAGGTGCTTGCGTGTATCTTTTTCCTTTTGATCAGGCTTTACATGTGCTTTGATCCAGGCAAAACAAAGATATTTCTCAGCTGCAGAACTCCAACTACATATCCACCTAGAGCAAAGCTAAAATCATTAGGCAACAATGATTCTTTGAAATTCCAGCTGTAGAATTTTGTGGATCATATTCTCCTTCCCCTTTATGTGAATAAAACCCTTTATAATGCTTCATATTCACAGTGCCTCCTGGTTTCCTCACAATGCAGCCCTACTTTGTTATTCCCTCCCAGCTAGAAAAAAATAAAAAATTAGACAAAAGTGGCTAAGTAACTTACCCAAAGTTATTCACATGGAGTAAATTGAGAATATTAAAAATATTGTAAAGAAAGAAAGGAATGTTCTCGGAAGTCAGTTTCTTCTTATGGGATTGATAATACTTGTTGCCTAAAAGGCAATCTCTCTCTCAACTACTGCCAGCCAGTTCAAATCCTACTCTCTCCAAGGCCAGCTCAAGTTGCACCCCCCACACCATCCACTTATTCCAAATTAGTCTTCCATAAATTTCAATCAGATTCACCAAATTAATGCCATGACTGAGCTCTTGCGTCTATACTGTTGAGCTTTGGACAAGGGTTTGAACTATGAGGGTCCAGTCTTATACAAAGATTCTTCTTCTTCTTCTTCTTCTTTTGATAAATACATTCCACCAGTTGAATTCACTGTTTTGCATCCACATGTTCAACCAACCACCAAATAAGAACAGTATTTTGGATTTCCCAACTGTAGTTTCACAACAGCAGATTCCCAACTGCATATGAAAAATGCTGTCTTCAGTCTGTGGTTGGTTGAATATTTGGATACCAAGAACTTACTGTAGAGTCAAAAGTTGTATTTGAATGTTTGACTATGTTGAGGTTTGCACTCTTAACTCCTGTGTTGTTCAAGGGTCAATTGTACTATTTTCTTTCTATGCAATCCAAATTAATTCAGGGTTTAGAATAGTAACATGTCTCCTACTTTTTCTTTTGTCTATAGTGATACACATCCTACTTCAAAGCAACAGTAGTAGCACAATAATTATTCGATTGGCTGACAAAAAGCACAAGACTTAGAGTAAAAAAAAAATAGTATAGACTTATGTTGTCATTGATAAGTTTTTAAAATGTGGACAAGTCTATCTAAATTTCAGTTTTCCAAACTATAAAATGAAAGTGTTAAATAGCATGCTTACTGATAGTAATTCTAAACTAAAATACTATGATTCTATTATTTTATTTGCACATGTATTTTGGGATGATAGGAGGAGAACTTCTCTTGAATATTCCCATTCCTTTCCCTCCTACATCCAACTCTTACCTATGCATTCTTTCAGCCATGACCCAAGTATCTCACCATTTCTAAAAGTAGGGTTTAGAGATGTGTTACTGAAAGAGTCTACTACTAGTCTATTTAGCTTGTCTTCATTTTAAAATGTGTATATCAAGACATAGTGCAACAAGGCAGTGATGACTCTAATCATGGGCGCTTCAGTTTGCGGGTGTTATTCACTGTTTCCAGTCTATAAAAAAAGAACATAGACAAACACATATTTTCTAACCTCTGGAAATAGAAATAGGATGACCAAAGTGTTTTGTTTTGTTTTTTAAGATACTGAAATTGCATAAAAAATTTCACATTAATTGAAAGAAAAAATGGTTGTCACTGACATTATTCATACTGTGATGGACAATGCTCTCAACTTGACATTATGAAATATGAGTTTTAGTTCAACTCCTGCTATCAAAATAGGTCCTTGGTCAATTAAAAATGGTTGCTAATGTTGCTTCTAGCACTAACTTCCTAGTATTTAATAGATCCCATAAGTAACTCCGTGCCAGAGTTCCCAAGACCCTCCATTCTCCCATGGTTGTGTTCTCTCTTCCTGCCCTCCTAAAACAGCTTTCAATGGGTGGACCTAGTTTATCATCTCCCACCAATATCACTCTTACCTGCATTTATCCCAGCTCTTCAGAAAACTTCTACTGCTACAAATACTTGGGGCATGAGGCAAGCTCATGCCGTCCATTTACATGCATATGTGAGAACACAGGACTGCCTTGGAATCTGTCCAACATAATAAAAGAAGCTACTATGAAATCAGAGAAAAGAGTGATCTCTATTTCCTTGTCTGCTGACCAGTTTCCTCAATTTTCAGCAGGTACCTGTTTTTCATTTTGACCTGTTCTTTCACAAATACCAAATGCTGTACCAGCACTAAGAAAAACAACCTCACAGGGCTTTCTGCCAGTAATATGTATTAGCTAAAACTTTCATCTTTCACATGTGAGTAAAAGCATGACATAAAGAAGGACTCAAGGAAACCCAGAACATGAAGAGTACCTTTCCTGGCTTCAGATTCTTCATCTATAAAGTGGAATGGTTGCACATGTCCACAATCACAAGTGAAATTTAAGGTAGATTAAGACAATAGACTATCACTATCATGCAGTCATTCAAATGAAAATCACAAAAACTACATAACATTTAATTTTTTTTCTAATTCAATTTTAAGTAATAATAGAAAATTATTTTATTGTATTTTTATGTCAGTATCCATATAAATATATATGTATGTGTATAAGCAAAAGACACTATTCAAAGAGTGAAAATAACTATTTTAGGGTAGTTGGGTAATTGGTGATTAATATGAAGAACAGCTTGAATAATGCTAGTCTTTTTGATTAAAAATAAAGTAGTTATAATGATTGCTCAGGTCTCGTCCAGCAATGAAAATTTGTGATCTTTGATATGCACATCTGTGTCAGCGTGTTCAGCAAGTGTAAATGTGACATGGAGATCTTCATTGAGATAAAAGATCTTTTTTTTTTTTTAATCTGGAAAAACATGCCTTTATGAAAAAGCGTGACCTAAATAGTCTTATTTCAATCATTTCATAATTAGGGAAAGATCTTACATTTCTTGTTTGAAGTTTTTCTTAGCCCAGGAAGTAGGAGGCACCATGGTTTCTTATCTCTGTCTTTATTACAGACAGAAGTTAACACATTGCACAGTGACTACTTGTCATACAAGTATGACCATCTTTTCTAAAAAACTGACTCTGTGAAGATAAGAAGGAACTATATTCATTTGGGGGTCCTCAGAACCCAAAACAGTGCTTGACAGATAGAGAGAGGCTGAATTAAATATTGGTTTCAATAAATGAATTAATGAAATAGAAAAAAGAAGTATAGGTAGATTAGCACTTATCTCTTAAAAATCAAGATAACATAGCTGCTCAGGGGCTTGTTGTCCCATCCCAGGGCCAGTGTTTCTTTTTCTTTTGTCTGTCACCCTCCCTCCTTTTACCCCCAAGCCATCCTTATTTACACAGCTCACTGGACTATTTTCTTGTTGCCAAAGAAAGATGCTTTACACTTCAGGCCCAAAGTTTGCTAGACCAAACTCGCTAAACTTGATAATGTTACATATGCCCCTTCTTTGCATATTGTTTTAGTCAGCATTGATAATAAGGCACCCTCATCCATAATGTATTTCTTATCTACTTGGCTTATCTCTTCCCCTTAGTTTTCCTTAGCCTACTATTAATGCCCACCACCAATTGCCTTACTAATCTTCACTTTAGAAATGAGGAAGAAAGAGTTCAGAAATAGACATGATTGCCACAATTAAAGAGCAAATGAATGGCAGAGATGAAACCAGATCCCAGTAGCTCATAACTTTGCATTCAGGGCGTTTTACATTGCCTGTGAAAAATCTTTCATTATCAAACAGAACATGTTTCCATACGGCCTCCATAAAGCATTATTTCTGGACAAGGGAAATAGGATGGCTGTCAAATGATGGCTTCATTCTTTCATGGTGTCTACAATTCCCAGTAATAAACGAACTCCTTAAAATATCCGGGAGAAACTTTCTATAGGGAAGCCATTTCTACTGTTTCCCTTCCAAGCCACTTCTTTCTTTTTTGTTACCTCAGAGAACCTTACTTAGCCTAGTTCATTAAAATTAGTTTTTTCTGTGTCTCTTCTCACACACAGTTATGAGCTTTGTGAAGGACATCTCATTAATCTTTAGATTTCCAGTGCCCAGCATGGAGCTTATCTCATAGGAGATAATTCAATAAAAGTGCATTTTATGAATTGTGAATAGTATGCTCTAAATGGCTTAAAGTATTTGAAAAATGGCAACATCCTAAGGGGATGTTTTAGATGATTCTACACATGCCAGAGCACCTCAGAACCCTCATGAGATTAAAAGTCTAGAACAGTTGGTTTTCATGGCAGGGTAATTTCATCTGCAAACAACAGAATATCAAACAAAAAGTGGCTTCGATTTTAAAGTACTACATATTGCTTATTTTTCCAGAAGGTCAGAGATAGTCGCTCAGCACCAGTGAACCAAAGGAGAGGTGACAGGTGTGTAGAGAAATCCACTTTCTCTTCTGAAAAGCATAACCCAAATTGCCTTACCAGATTTTTTTTCTCCTCTTTTTAACATTCCCTGAGACTTTCTTTCAATACTACTTGCCTGTAATTTGTTTCTGCTTTATGCCAACAGCTAATCTTCTCAAGTAAATGGTAAAGTGGCCAAAGGGAAGAATAGTATTTTATACATGTTTGTATTTGCTACTGAGATATTTATTATGCCCTGGTAGGCACTTACAGCTTCATCATCATTTGAGTAATTGACTCAAAGTTCCACTCATGTCCTACACGCAGGGATTTCCACAGAGAAACAACATGTGTTTCCTATAATGGAACACAGGTTTGAGATAGGGAGGTGCGGGGAGGGGGCAGTGTACTGACTTCCTTATTCAGCAAACTAACCCAAACTCGTTTACATTTTCTTGGACCTCAGAGGTTTTGCTTCCTGTCTCTGGTGAGCACGCATTTCAGGTAAGTCATGCTTTTATGCTGTCAACATTGCCACAATTTTATCTGGATTGAGTGGATGCCCTATTGATTTAAGTTAGAAATTTATTTCTGACAGACAGCTGGGTAGCATTTACACTGTGTTTTGAATCCACAGTCAAAGAGATTAAGAGTCAGTGTCATCAGTGTTCGGGTGGTAGCAAACCACAAACATGGTTTATTTCCATCATAAATTGTTATTTGTTGTTTTTGCAGTAAAGAAACCCACAGACTAAACAACAGAAATACTTTATACACTGTACAAATAAAAACATGAACACTCTGGAATGAGTACTATGTTATGGTATCCAAGTTTGGATATTTCATTCAGAGGATTTGTTCTCTTCAGTATATGTGCTGCCGAAGCAAGCACTTGTTCTCTTTAAGATTTTTTTCTCCACTTATATCGGTCAATGGAGCAAAAATTAAATGTATGTACCATCAAAAATCTCCCCCCACTTACCTTGGCACATATTTAGTAGAAGACACTATTCTTGGCCTCATATCTCACAGATTCCCTGACAGCTTAGGCAGGAAATATACATGAAACAATCCATACACAATGTGGGTGTAGACATTCTGTCAATAAAGAGAAAAGTAATTGAAGGGATGCCAGGATGGCTCAGTGAGTTGAACGCTCACCTAGCAGCCCTGGGATCTGTGGATCAAACCCCACCCCCAGCCCATGTGAACCCATATGCTGAACTGTGGTGTGGCCCCAGTTTGGTTCTTGCCAAGGCAAAGCTTCCCATATGGGAGGCCCCTGGTTCAGCACCCAGCTCACAGAGTCATGCCTCTCATGTAGGAGGCCCCCAGGCTTGGTTCCCACCCTGTGTGGCTCCCTGATCCCTTTGTGAAATAAAACTATGTGGAAAACTGATGATGTACAACTATGGAGACAGCTCTGGGCCCTTCCCACTCTCTGTCTTTCTCTGTCTCTGTCTCTGTCTCTGTCTTGCTCTCTCTCTCTGTCAAAAACAACAAAATAAATCTTAAAAAAAGAAAAGAAAAGAAAGAAAAATAATTGAGAGCCCCAGGATTCAGCTTTCTATAATATTAACCAACTAAAGTCAATTTGGAAGCAAAGTCTCCACATTGGAAAGCCAGAAGTTCTAATCATATCACCACACAATTTGTCAAACAATTGGCTATTTCCTAAAACATCACCATAACCACAGACCATTTCGAGCAAAGGCTAACCAAAGCTATGCATTTTACTTCATGTTAAAGATTAATGAACTTGCATGAATCAAAAAGGGGGATTGTAACTTCCTAATTTCTCAGTGCTCCATGAAGTTGACATCCTCATGTAGGATTAAGCAAATGTTACAACAAATGAGTCCTACAACAATCAGTTGAAAATTTATTCACTGGGTAATGGATTCTTTGTTTTGTACCTCATTGTACCTGAGGATTGAAAGTAGAATCTAAAACTATACATAGTATAATATGAATACAATCCATTCACTGAAAATGAAGCACAAATTTGTCTCCAAGCTTCCAAGCAACATACAATAAAAAAGAAAAGCTAGCAATCACATTACTTAGTGTTCGGAAAGTAAAACACAGGAGCACAGGAAAAGTTGATTATTTTGGTAATAAGAGCAGAACCCTCATGGAAAAACACTCTCATGAAGGGAACATCTTTTTAAAAAACAAAATACATTCACATTATGAAAGCATTAATGATTTCCCTAGGGCTATTTCTTGAGAAGTCTCTTAGTGTAGCCATTGACATGGCACAAAATAATAGCATTTTCTGTGGTGCTGTTATTACTTGCATGAATAAGTTAGGCAACAGATCTGCAAATTATCAAGTAACACTTGTTTATCATCTATGAGGGTCACCTGCTACGTCATTTGCATTACAGTCTAGAGGTAAGCATAAAAATGGAAGAGATTTTTCTTAGTTAAAAAATACTCTAAAATTAGGGACAGATGGGCTGTTACTTACAGTGCTCTGAGTTTTTAAAAAGCTTTCTAAGAGTTCTTGGACCCAGAAGCTGCACCTATCTAAGTATTCTGAAGTAGAGATAGAATTATTTTAAAACTTGGGCAGGAAAAATAACTTTTTTCACTAAAATGGCAGTTGTATCTAAATTTATATACTCTGGATGTCATCAACCAAATCACCACATAGTTTTCTTGAAGTCCTATCCCCTCTGCCAACACATTAGCTTCTCCCAGGGCATCAATTACTGCAATCCACATTTTTGTTAGATATTCAGAGACAATTATCCTAGCAGTTCAGTAAACTGTAGCCATCACCCAAAGCAATCTGTAATTTCTCTAACCCCTACATGTGTACTAAATTTCACTGAAATCTATCAAATATTACAGAACATATGCTATTTTATAAGTTTGCTCAGCTTGTATTTTGTCTCAAGATGAATGAGTGTGTTAAAAATAAAAAATACATACAGACCTTTTGATATCCTATCATATATGACTTTAACAAAATAGCTCAAAGTAGAACAAACCTATACTAAAACATAAAAGTTTCAATAGAGTTGAAAAAGAACAACTACTCCAGCAGAATGAAAAACCACATAAAGTACCTACTAATAGAATGGTACAACTTTTATTAAAATTCCAATGAGATATGCACTCAAAACTCTCTGAGTTCAGGCCAACTTTCCTTATTGCATAAGAACCTATATTCCCCTTTATGTAACCTGCACACACTCCTTACTATTTCCAGAAAAAGGCCTGAGGTACAGTGTATTTTCCAAGAGGGCTGCAGCAATGTTTCCTATCTCAGTGAGGTTTTGACCCTGCAAATTATGAAGCAAGACATATTTCTCCACCCCCTTGAGTCTGGAAGGATATTGTGGTAGCTTTGATAGATAGAATAGGGCAAAGTGATACTGTGCCCTTCCTGAAATTATCCTTGACTGGGCTGGCATCTTCCAACTCCTGCCTCTTAGGGTCTGTAAAAGAAGTCCATGCTACTTTGACAGACAGGCACTTGGATGAGTACTAAGACTCCAGACACATGATTGAAATGCCAGCCACCTTGGACATCGGTTCAGTTGAGCCTTCAGAAAGTGATCCAGTCCCAGAGATTCTCTGAGTACAACTGTTGAAGACACTGCCTAGCAAAAACTCTCCAGCAGAGCCTCATAAACCCACAGAACCCTGACAGAACAGAATAAATTATTTTTAAGCCATTATTCAAAAATGATGATTAAAGAAGACCATTTAGGTGACACCAACAAATTGTATTTAATACTTCATGAAGTGCAAAGTCTCCCTTTAGAGGACTGCCCAAAATGGTACATGAGGCAAGAAGCTTTTATAAGATGAATGAAGAACAAGAAAGAGACAAATAGAAAATACAGTAGACTCTCCGTTAACTGGAACTCAAGCACTTTCAAACAACTGGCAACAAAGTCAAACGAACAGTACTACATTTATCCAGCATGTGTGCCGGTTAACTGGATTGATTGGCTGTGGCCACATAGTCAACCTCGTTCGGAGTGAGAAGGAGCAAGGAAGTAAATACAGAGCCCAGAGTTGGCTTGTCTTGGGAATTACCTGACTGGATATACTGCATGTCTGGTCACAAAGGAGCATTTACAAGGACATAAAAGTAATCTAAGTTTTGGTTTGCTGATGTGGCACCTTGGGTAGGAGTGGTTCTATCTTGAACCCCGAAATTTATTTCAACACCACTGAGTTCGGGTATTATTTGGAACAAGTCAAATTCTCTGGCTCTATCCTTGTTCTCATTCCTATTCTAACTAGTTGAAATTATACTCACTCCTCCCTATTTCCACCTTTTAATATCCCACTCACTTACCAAAGTAAATTCAATTCCTCTAGCCAGCACTGACATCTCTCTTCTTTCTAGGCTCATGATCATGTGTCCATATCTCTGTTCTATGAATTAACATTATTATAGGATATATGACATAAACTCTTCATGTATGGATTCATTCATTCCAAAATATTTATTGAGTACATTCTATACTCTAAGTCACAATGAATCCAGTACAATGTCCAAACTCATATAAATTACTGGCAACACATAGACACAATGAAAGTTTGGTGATTGTGGTACACATGAAGTGTCACAGAAAATCTAAGGGACATCAAGAAGTAAAGGATTAGGAGAGTCCCCAGTGAATAAATGTATCCAGCCCAAAGCAAGAAGAAAGCATGTTTGCTATAAAAGGGACCATACCCACAAGCAAATTTCCCAGAGCTGAGAAGCAGCATTGTGTTCCTGGGGGACTACAGATATTTCAATAGAACTTGGATATAAACCAAGAATTCTTGAGTGGTTAGAAGATAAAGAAGGGGATGCCAAGATAGCTCAATAGGTTGAGTGCTTATCTTGAAACCTGGAGTGCTTATCTTGCAACCTGGAGGTCCAGGAATTGAATCCCAGCCCCAGCCAATGCAAACACATATGCTGAACTGTGGAATAACTGGTAACCACTGAGCCCCATGGTGAGGGTTCTTCCCTCCCATATGGGAGGCTCCAGGTTTGATTCCCATCCTATGCAGCCCCACTTCCACCTGTGTGGAATGTCACAACTATTGATGTACAACTATGGAGATTGCTCCAGGTCCTTCCTGCTTCTCTCTCTCTCTCTCTCTCTCTCTCTCTCTCTCTCTCTCTCTCTCTCTGTCTGTCTCTCTGTCTCTCTGTCTCTCTCTCATCTTCTCTCAAACAATAAAATGAATCTTCTTTAAAATTCTAAAAAAAAAGAAGATAAAGAGGAAGGACAGGTTATAGAAAGCCTCCTATATCATGTTAAGTAACTGGGATTTTGCCCTCAATGGACTTTAAAGAGAACCTCAAGAGTTGTAAGGAGAATGCCATGATCATTAGAGTTGTATTTTATTTTCCTTGCACAGATATATAGATAGGTAGATAGGTAGATAGATAGATAGATAGATAGATAGATAGATAGATAGATAGATAGATAGATAGATAGATGATAGGTAGGTATGTAGGTAGGTAGGTAGACTAGAAATAGAGAATGGAGATGAGGAAAGTAAGTATGAGAGAAGAGAGAGTTCAATTAGATATCCATGGCAAGTTCATCCAGAGATAGCAAGAAACTACCCGAGAGCAATGGCCGTAGGGATGGCAAAGAGAATTAATCTAATACAATTCATGCATTTGTAAAGCCTCAGAAGTATAGGAGTTTTTCCCCATGCTCTGAGAAGTCAAGGCAAAATTGGAAATAAAATGCAGGTTAACTAATTCTTCACTTTCTTTATTCTATTAAAATGATGTTTCCAACCTCCTAGATTATTCACTGTTTAATAACGTGAATGAGTAATAGTTATCTGTATATTTCTCATAACGTGTAATGAAGACGCTTATCAATAGGGGTTGTTTGAAAGTCCTTATAAATAATGAGGCTTCGATGCTTAACTCCTCACATTCTGGTGGCAGTAGTATAATAATAAATATATTACCTTACTGTTACTAATATTCTTTCCAAAAATTTTTATGAATGTGTAGCAATTTCAAAAAACATGATTCTGATTTAAGGTGCAGACATTTTTGTAGCCATAATTGTCATTATATTTTTAAGAAAAGTATTTTCTCATGCACATTTCCTCTATCTGTAAATATGAATCCTATTTCTAAGCTAAGCATCAGCTTAGCATCAAATCTAGCGGGGTATCCCCTGATCCTCCAAGCTCATAGCCATCTGTAAGCCATCATGTCATCTCAAGATCCCATGACACCAAATATCTAGGGCACTTTTAAAATTCATTCATTCTTCCTCTTGTTTTTCTATGAGAGTTTCATATATGTTTGTCTTTTTTTTTCTCAATAAAATGGTATCATTGTTGGTAGGAAGGGCAGTGAATACCCTTCCTGCTCCTTTTCCTTGTACACAGCAAGAACATAGGACAGAATTGGCAATACTTAACCGGGCAGTTTATAAGAATATTAAGCTTACCATTGCCTTCAATGTATTTGTAAATAAAGACACATGAAGAGGAAGCCGGGATGGCGCAGGGGGTTAAGCGCTCCCTTTGCAGCCCCAGGGACCAAGGATCGAATCCCGGCCCCAGCCTGTGTGGACCCATATGCTGAACTGGGGCATGCTTCCCATGCGGGAGGCCCCAGCCCGGTTCCTGCCCTAAGTGACCTCCACCCACATGGGTGGAATAAAACCATGTTGAAAACTGATGATGTACAACAATGGAGACTGCTCTGGGCCCTCCCCCTTCTCTCTGTCTCTCTGTCTCTGTCTCTTTCTGTGTCTCTGTCACAAACAATAAAATAAATCTTTAAAAAAAAATAAAAGACACATGAAATAACTACAGAGTAACTTTTGAAGGAAATAGGTATAATGGCAAAATGGGAAAAAATATTGAACATATATTTTGATAGCATTGTATCGTATTTATATTCTTATTAATTAAATGATAGTAATAATATACATAGAGTCTTATGTTTATAAGATGTCATATGGTCTATGTAGCTCTTTCATAATCATTATCTTATTAATTTGGAAAAAAATATACTAAAGAACATAAGAGTTTACGAAAAAACGTCAAAGTTATATGTCAAGGAATAAATCAACTTTATTCTAATCAGTCAAGGAAGGCTTCAGAAGTAATTGTGTGCTAAAGTGAGGTTTTGTAGAGTGAAACCAATATCATTTTACTTTATCTTTGTCTATAAGATCTATAAAGGGTGATGTTTCTCTAAAGAAATAAGCAAGATTTTGAAGATGTTAGAAGATAATTGCAAACCTGACATGGAATTCTGAAAGGCAACTAAAAGCAAAATGAAGACAAAAAAACTTTTCTCTACTACCACCACTCTGAATTGGAAAGAAAATTCTTATATCCTTTTCAACAAATAACTAAATTTGATTTCTTATAAAGAGAATGTTATTGATCATGTAAGAGTCAATCAGTTCCATTGTCTTTCTTCATACACATTCACCACCAGTGACTGATCATATGGACCAGTAATTTTTTTTTTTCCTCAGGGCCTTCTCTGCATGGAATTTGGGAGCTCATCTAGCCAACTGCTAGGAATGGCAAATCACACAAAGGAGGCAGAGGACTGGATGGATCACAGAGACAGGTCACAAGCCTTTCATTACAACAATATTTTTTAATAATAGATCATGTTATAGTTCCAAGGGCCCCGTTGCTACCACAAAACCAAGGATTGCCTTTTGTGCACAGAGTCCAATAAAAATCAGGTAGTAGATTTCCAGTACATGAAATATACTCTACTACATTTTTCCATGTTTTTTAATTCTGTTTTTATGAGCCTCTGTGGCTTAGGAAACTATAGTTAAAGGAACAAGGAGTTCTGGGTGTTTTAACAGTCGGCTGATATATGCTCACAGAATTATAGGAATGGACTGGACCATGGGAATCAAGCTGCCTAATGCCCTCACTTCATAGGAAGTACTAGAGCTGTACTTCCCAACTATGTTTATGTCATGACAATAGAGGAAATGAATACATTCTTATGATACAAAGAGTTAACCTGTACAGTCTGCTTGTGCCTATCTGGGGCCAATGACTGTCCTTAGCCCTGCCTGGCCACTAATATCTTGGAATCAATATCTTGGCATACTTATAACCCATTCCCAGTACTTCAGTGTTGCCAAGGGCACATCTCAATGGGAAGCTCTGATCTAGAAGCTATACATCAAACATCAGATTTACATGAGTAACACCTGAATTTCTGGCTTTTCATAAGGTATCTGTATTACCTTGGTCAATTGATCTGGGATAGTGGTTAGAAGTAGGCTGGTCCATCATACAGTTTGTGAGATGCAAATGCTGGTTGCCTAAGAGATTTCCAGTTGCCTTATGCTTAACTCCTTAATGTTTTTACTTTGCAGATCCTTCCAAGATCTCTGACCTTAGAAAATAGCAAATTTAAATTATTGCTTTATCATACTCTCCCCTCTCCATCCTCTGACTTTCATAATAACTAGAGAGAATTATAATTTTTAGACTGGAAAAAATATGAATGTGAATAACTGCTACAAATTTCACACATGCATACACACACACACAGGCACACACAAAAGTCTATCTTAAAATAATAAAAATCCTATGATTTTGCAAAAGCCTCTTCCTTGTTACAATTTTTTAAAACTTTATTTCTCTGTACCATTATCTTTAACACTTAGGTAGAGACAAGGTGTTCACTGAGTCCATGGGTGGTCAGATCTCTCAGTCTCGGGAGCTTTTCCTAGCTACTCACAGAAAATTGAGAGGCACCTAAACTATTTATGAACTTTGTGCTCCATCAGATTAAAACCTATATGAACCATACTTCATGTTTATATGATTGTTATGGCAGTGCCTAAATCAGAAACATCAAGGCAACTAGGCACTGGTATTATTAACATTCTATTCATTAGCCTTTCTTCACCATCATAACTATTTCCACAATGAG
Source organism: Craseonycteris thonglongyai (assembly GCA_004027555.1). NCBI lineage: Eukaryota > Metazoa > Chordata > Mammalia > Chiroptera > Craseonycteridae > Craseonycteris > Craseonycteris thonglongyai. The sequence continues at coordinate 5,554 of PVKE010029196.1, read as the reverse complement.
TTCTTTTCAGAGTTTTGAAGGAGAGAATTAGAAAATCACTACTGCTTATGAAATGTTTTCTCATATACTGCACACTTGAGAATGTAACAAGATCCTTCTCATTTCATTAAAAATTATTACTAGAAAATTCCAGGCTGAAAACAAGTGACAACAGAATGATTTTCTTAAAACATTAGGGAAACTTGCATTTTAAACGAAAACTCCACTTCCATTGCACAGAGAATGCCTTGACTATTCATTTCATTTGACTACTTTTTAATCTCAGTTTTTATGAGGACACTAATGACCCTCACAGATTGTTACCCTCCAGTGAAATAACAGAGCTTTGGCAGTGGCTAGATTCCAGTTGAAGAGTTCTGAAACTCACTGTAAATCTTCCTGCTTTGTTTTCTTCAAACTAGGCTTTTGCCATCTGCCTTATGAATTGAATTTTTGTTGTGGTATTTCACATGATCTAAAATATGGTTATTGCCATCCATAAACTGAGGTTCCTGGAGAGTATTAATTAAGTCCAAAATATTGTACCAATGTGCACAGTGAAATACAACATGAATGCCATGGCGTGACCATCATTATAACCCTCTCTGTATTCCACGATGGCTGTTCTCTCAAAACCTGGAGACAATTTGGTTGTAGCAGCCAACAAAGTGAAACCTGAAGACTTAAGTTCAGGTGGATGAGATAAATTGAAACAGATCTTATTGTTCCCAAACACTGTCTTGGAACTAATGGCATCTTGACATTTTATCAGTCACTCAAGCGGTCATTCTTAGCAGTATCAGCCAGAGCTTGAAGGATAGAGCCGTAAAGAAAGGACTGTCAGCCATAAACATTCCTCAAAACCATGAAAACCACAAATGAGAGCTTAAGTAATGGAGGACGCAATACCCTTGATATTTCAACAATTACCTGCAACAACAGACTTTGTCTGAAACTCTGGTCATTTTTTCAAAAGCCTCGCTTGTCAGTCCCAGAATGCAGTTTTAACAGGAGACAGAAAAGAGGAAGGAGGAGAAAAGCAAGGCTAATGTCCTTAAAGTTAAAAAGTAAACTGGAGCTGGCTGCCTATTTAAGCCTTGGGAATTTTTCAACAGCAACAAAATAAAATAAATAAATAAAAACCCACTAAAGATTGATCTGAGGACATTAATATTATTAAGCTTGTGGTGAAGCTTTGAGATCATTAGAAAGGCATTTACACTGCTCAGCTGTTTCCGGTGTGGCCATTCTTGATGTCAAATTACAGAGCAGAAAAATAAAGAATGTACTGCAGGGAAGAGAAGATAGTGAATGGCTAACAGTGTAAGTGTGGAAAAGCAAAATGAATTTAACTTCATTACACCTCAAGAACATATCGCTGTGTTGTGAAAGACGAAAGTCTAATATTAAATACACATGATACTATTCTCTCGGCAATTGAGACCCAAGAAAATTAAATGAAATTGAGTATATACCACAAACATATCACCCAAACTCAAGAGACAGCAGACGTGGAAAGGTTAAATGCCTTAGAAATTGCATTTGTAAAGTTTCTCTACACAGGAGATTAATGGTTACTCAAAGCAATAGATAAATATTAACTGAAGACCATTAGCCAAGGAAAACACATCAGTGTTTCTCAGTTCTCAGAGCTTATCAGATCAATTTTAAATAGGCTTATCTTGGACTTTTCTAACATTTAATGAGGAACAAATTGTTTTGTTTTTTCTGTTTCCTCTAGCCATGTTGACTTTTTGATATTACCTAGGCGGGGCCAATTAAAATAAATGGGTCTGTGACAAAGTGTTAATTTGCTTGTCTATGAAGCAATTGGAAAAGGTTTGTTTTATGATTGTTTCCTCCTATTACACAGTTTGTCATAAGTATTTAGATTGAATAGTAGAAGACTTTTTAGATGGGGGGAGTGTTTGAATCATCCTTTGGTTCTTTTCACAGCCTTCACGTAGCACCCACCTAAAGCAATCTCAGTTTGACAGGAATCTAATTTTTTTTAATAGCTCTCAATCTATGTCAATCAGCATCACACTGTCAGTCAATTCTCTTTATATTTAACAACAAATAAAAGCAAACACAAAATACCTGTTATTATCTATCCGGTGCCAGTCACTGTGTTAGATGTGGTGGTGAATTCAAAAAAACAAAGTCCAAGTATTTATTCTAAAGAAGCTTAGCATCTATTAAACCTATTTCATTCCTGTGATATAGCCCGTTTCTTCGGCCTCTAGGAAAAATGAGGAGGGAAAGTGCAATTATGTTATTTGTAGCTTTTTGATTATATGCAAAGAATATTGAAGTGCAAAGATTCCTGATTAGGCATTAACAAACCACTGGGAGGAAACCAGGGAGTGGTACCTGAAGACTATAGAGATAGAACATCAGCTTTAAGGCTTGGTGTTCTGCCCCAATCAGCCCTTCTTTATTTTTATCTCAGCCCCCATTTATTACTAGGTTCTCCCCACAACTATGCAGCCAGCTTGACCATTGTTAAAATTACAAAGAATTTGACATACAAAATCACCTCTTAAAATTTCTTTTTTTTTTTTTAAATAAACTATTTTTTCTATGGTTACACTCTGCAATTCAGCTAAGGATTTGCAATACCTATCTAAATCTTTTGATAAGCAGCAAATAAAGCAATACAAATGTTCAACCAAATGTTCCAATGTTGAAAGTAACAAGTGACATTTCTGTTTCCTTCAATGAACCATGCATTTCACCTTCATTAAAAGAATCACTTCTTTTATTCTATGTCAGTAACTCACAATAAGGCATCAATAGAGTAGTGCTTATAAGCTATGGCTTGGCTGACCCGAAAGCAACTTCTCACGACCTCAATATTTCCCTTTGTGACTAGTACAGCATGAAACACCCTGGTCCCACCTATACAGAGGGCTTCAATGTCACAACAAACAAAAGACCACCGAAGACCATGCACATTTTTTTTATGTATGGAGCACTGTCCATAGGCTTAAATCTGAGTACATTTGTGATCTGAAAACACAGGTCATGAGTAAAGAAAGCTTTCAGAAGATGATTTCATGCAAGAACAAAGGACAAGTCTCCTCCAATGATCAGAAAAGCGTAAGGAAAAAAAAAAAGTGTCCCTCCCAGTATCAAACAAATGCAATATTCTGAGTTTCAGCAATAGTGAATTGTTCACTGTGGAGGCTCTGTATAGGATTTTCTGATTGGAGTAATAATGTATGGAGATGAGGATCTCTGTCTCTCTCTGTCTCTTTCTCCCTCTCATACACACACACATACAAACCTGGGCACATTATTTTTTTCTTATTGTCATTTATTACAAGAATCCCAGCAATGAAACTGTATTAAGGACAGGGACTCTTATCATCTTCCATTTTTCTGTGTACTCCCCTCCCTAGACCCTAGAACTTTACTTTGCATGTAGGAGCTCCATGATTAGTACTGCAGAAATAGTAGTACAGTCATGTGTTGCTTAAGGACAAGGATATGTTCTGAGATGTACATCATTAAGTAATTCTGTCATTGTGCAAAGATCATAGAATGCACTTACACAAACCTAAATGGTACAACCCATGTCCAACTAAGCTATGTGGTATCTACAAACTAAGCTATGTGGTATCTACAAACCTGCTATGTGGTATCTACAAACCTGCACAGCATGTCACTATACTGAATACTGTAGACAATTGTAACACAATGTTATTTGTGTATGTAAACATATCTAAACATAGAAAAGATAGAGTCAAAATGCAGTATATAAAGGATAGAAAATGGTACATCTGTATAGGGCACATACCATGAATGTATCTTACGGGACTGCAGGTTGCTCTGGGTGAGTTAGTGAGTAAGTGGTGAATGAATGTGAAGGCTTAGGTCATTACTGTGTACTCCTAAATAGGTTATAAACACTACACTTGGGCTACATTAAATTTATAAAACAATCTGCTTTCTTCAATAAATTAATCGTAGCTTACTGTAACTCTTTTACTTTATAAACTTTTAAATTTTTTAAACTTTTGGACTCTTGTAACACTTAGCTGAAAACACAAATACATTGTACTGCTGTACAATATTTTCTCTAAATTCTTGTTCTATAAGCTTTTCTCCATTCGTTTTTCATTTTAAATTTTTATTACTTTTTAAACATTTCTGTTACTAACTAAGACACAAACACACATTTTAGCCTAGCCCTACACAGGATGAGTATCATGAATATCACTGTCTTCCATCTCCATACCTTCTTTTCAGGGACAATGAGCTGTCATCTATGATAATAATTCCTTCTTCTGGCATACCTCCTGAAGACCTGCCTAAGACGCTTCTTGAAGAGACATCACTCTGTTCAGAAATATGTCCATGATGGTTTACTTGGTTTCTTTCTTTCTTTTTCTTTTCTTTCCTTTTCTTTCCTTTCCTTTTTTCTTTTCTTTTCCTTTTCTTTCTTTCTTTCTTTTCTTTTTTTTTTATCGTAGATTTGCTTATAAGCAAATAATGTGCCATGAACAGTCCTCTCTAGTAACAAAAATCTTTCAGTGTTGTGGTCCATGTTTTTAGACTTTTAAAGAAGCATCTTAATGTCTGCAAATGCTTCTGCTAAACCCGTCACTGAATTTTCTTGCAGATTCTTTTTCTTTTCCTGCTGTTTCCTTTTCTGTTGCCTCCTCAGCTGTTTTTCTGTCTCAGTTCCAACAACTCCTCATCAGTCAGTTCTTCAGGAACCACTTCTAGAAGATCCTCGATGTTGTCCTCATCCACACCCAAGTTAAAGTGGCTTGCCATCTCAACCACAGCCTTGCTCATCTTTGCAATTGCCATAGCCTATGATGTCATGAAATAAACTCTTGAATGTCATCTTCCAGATACATTCATATGCCCCTTGTTGACATCACCGCAAGCCCAGGCAAAGTCCCTGATGCATACATAGATGTTGTAATCCTTCCAGAATTGCACCCGTGTCTTCTCAGTGTTTTCCTGAGTTGTGGCAATAGCCTGGGCAAAGGTCCTTCTTAGGCAGTAGGCCTTCAAAGTTGCTATAACTCCTTCATTCGTTATTTGGCTCAGAGAGGTAGTGTTTGGAGGGAGAAACATCACTAATGTTGTGATGAAGATTACCAAAATAGGAGAATGTCTAGGAACATTGTTAAAAATAAGCAAAATATTGAATGGTATGTTATTCTACAAATAGTATTTCATTTCATTGGCATGGCAATTCAGGAGGGCATCTTAGGAGAGAAGCTCGGTCATCCATGACTTCTTATTGCTCCTTAATACGTTGGCAGTGTGAGTTCACTGAGATGTGTGAAAGTTCTAGGGTTCTCGCTGTGCCACATCACAGAGGATTTCAATTTGTAGCCTGTAGTATTGTTCCCAAGCAGACTTGTCCTATCCTTAAAAGCCTTGAAACCTGGCATTGACTTGGCCTCCATGTGGATGCAAGTCTGTTCAGACATCTATTTCCACAATCGGGGGGCTTTATCCATCCTGAATATTTGCTTTGGCAAGTAATTTTCCTCCATAATTACCTTATTGAGAGTTTCCAGAAATTCTTCAGCTGTCTTCACATCAGCAC
>PVKE010029195.1:0-20421 GCA_004027555.1 Craseonycteris thonglongyai | reverse complement strand
AAAGAAGCTACCGTATGACACTACCAAATACTCAAGCTAACTGACTGTGTTCTTCGATGAGTCGAGTCGTAACTGTTGCGTTCACGTGTTGCGTCCGGTGACAAGTGTAACACATAAGTCAAAATGTATTGTCTGGGTGGGCGGAGATCACAGTGTCAGGCTGTCAGAATTCTAGGAATTTATGACCTTGGCAAATTCCTAGAATACATTAAACTATTGCTAGAAAGTTTTGTCTTCTACCCCTTTGCGCTCCAGGCCTTTTTCGCTTGTGCGAACCAGCCACTCGAGACAATTTTGGCCAAATTGCGGAAACATTTTACAAGTGCTTTAAAATCATTTATAAACAAACAAACGTATACAAATAATAAAATTTCACCAATTTATTTTTATATCGAAAACAACAAAATTTGATAAATATTACACTGTAATTAGTTTTTGTGTGATATTTCGTAAAACAATGCCCAAGATGCATCCTAGGTTTATCAGGACACGTATCACAGTAATACGTTACTTCCCACCTACCTTCAGGCGTGTTACGGTCACAGCAAACCTTGCAGTCCCTTTTTGGCCCTTGTAGTACTATGTGAAGCTTCCCATTTAGTCGGATGTCATCGGAATGCGACGTAGACGCTTGCTCACGATGCTGGCGATATGATCCTCTCAATTGCTCGACAAGTGTTTTTAGAAATCGCAAATGGCTGAGTGGCTTTTCCCTTTTTTTTGGTCTTTTCTAGTTTACACAGAATGTAAGAATTGACAGGCAAATTTCCATGCCCCCCCAAAAAAGCTTACGCTTTTAAGCGATTTTCGCAGAAAACAATACCTTGATGCATAGTGGTCCCCCCGATCAACACCACCCATAAATTTTATATAATTCAAAACAATATTGTGTTTCTTGACCATTATTTCCACACCACCTCATGTAATCCTTTTGACCGTCAACATTCCAGTGTCACCCCTCGTAGTCAAAAAAGTGACAATCCTCTTATCTTTCTACACTAAAAGTAAGGTGTTATCCCATTGATACGCGACCATGGATTTTTTCAAAAAATTTGGCTTTTTTATTTCCTTGGGCAATTCTTTCCTTTCGTTAAGATCGTTCCGGAGATATTGCATTTCAATTTGGCTAGTTCTTGAGCTAAGACATAACTAGTATAGTAGCGATCCGTGTACATATGGTGCCCCTGAGCACCTGGAATTTTCTCCAACAACATTTTGTATAAGTGTATCGGAATTCTTGATGAAACAGGTAAATCGGGTCCGACCAAGAGCTCTGTTGTGAGTGATCCATAATATGGCAAAATGCAGCAAATGTAGCCAGTCTTCGAGTCAGCTAGAGTATAAACTCTGATACCCCATTTTGTCGGTTTCTTAGGATTATATGTTATGAATTGACACTTCAAATCAGCCGGGCGCTGTATTGGCGCTGCTCAAGTTGGTGCTTCAAATCAGCCGGGCGCTGTATTGGCGGCCGCTCGAGTTATAAGAGCTACAATCGCTTCAAAGTCCATGGTACACGGAATTCCACCCCAGACATTGCGAGTGATCGACGATCGACCAAAATTGGCCTCACGATCAACCAGTCGATCTCGATCAACTTGTTGGCCACCCCTGCTCTATAACCTTGTGACTATTTTGCAACTACCAATTTGTACTTCTTAATTCCCTTTCCCGTTCACCTAACTCTCAAACCCCCACTCATTCCAGTAACCATCAAGATTCTCTATTTATGAGCTTGTTTCTGTTTTGGTTGTTCTTTTATCCTGTTCCTAGATTCCACATATATGTAAAATCATATGGCATTTGTCTTTCTATGTCTAACTTATTTCACTCAGCATGATACCCTCTAGGTTCATCCATGTTCTTGCAGATGACAAGATTGGATTTTAACTGAATGACACCATATCTCTAAGAAAGACAAAATGTGTAAGCCAGGAATAATGGTCTCAGATTCTAGGACTTGAGTATTATCCTCAATCTTGATTTGACCTTGTTATTTTTTTTATTAATAGGGCCCATAACCTCAAAGAATTTCATTGTAATGCATAAATTAAGGAGATTGCATTTAATAATGAATGAATCTCATCTAACTAAAAAATTCAATTAAGCACTGTAATAACCATTGATATTTTAAAATAATCACTGGTATTAAAATTATAGTATTGCTCTCAGAAATATCATGTAGGACCCCATTTCAACCAAGTGCTATTCTTTGTAAATTCCAAACTTAGAATACATATATGCTATAATAAATATGCACTGTAAATAGATATATACTAAAAATAAATAGGAGTATTCACTGTAAAAATGCAGAAATATTATTAAAATGTTGCGCATCATTTGTAAGTAGAAAAATAATTTTGAAATGGTTACTATGTCTTTACGTTAAACAAGAAGTATTGCTCTAAAAGTAATAAGCCTTTCCCAAATGCAATTCAGATATCTTATGTTTATCCTATTCAGAGAAACAACTATTAATTTGTGAACCAATTCAGTTTCAATATTCTGCCAATTACTCATAGAAATCAGTAAAACAGTGAATACCAACTAAAATATAAACTATTGAAATTTGAAGAACCAGTATACTGAAATAATTCTCTAGCTCTTGGGATATCAGTTTTTTGGCTTTATCATACAGAAGCACAATGATGAATCAAATCAGTATTTGTTTTGCCAAAACCAAACTTTTCCCATCAAGTAAAGTAGAAAAACGAGTTTATTACATAGGTTCCAACCTATGAAATGGGAAACTCAGGGATATGGCAGCAATGAGTTCCAACTTTCTCACAGTCTAAGGGGTTTTGTGTAGTAAGTATGGAAGTTATTTGGCTTTTTCAACTGATCAAGTGACCTTATTTGGTTCAGGAAGCTGAGTCAAGAGAACAACAAAGTCCAAAGGGGGTCTGAACAGACCTGGCTTTGAGAGTTGTCTGAAGATCTTTGCTGATTTCTGAGAAAAGCTGCAACGTAGGTAAGGTTAAGTTTAATTTTGTTTTAACGTGTCCTTGTTGGCGAACTATTTTCATTTAACCCAACATTAATAACTACATTTTTGTTTTGGTCCTACAGGTTTTAGGTTTATTGACTATACATATATGAATATTTAGAAACTTAGCTTAAAGATATTTGTTGAAAAACTGATCTGAATTGGCAACAGTTAACCTCGTTAAAACATTAAAACAAAGTTTAATTTAAAATGCTCAGTAATATATCTCAACAATGGATTGAATTAAATGCATTATGCTCTTATCTCTTATTTACTGTTAAAGTATTCAAGTCATTTTGCTTACTCCTCACCTGTCTCCCTTTGCTTCTTTCTAAAATGAAAATTGAAATCATAAAAACATATTTTAATAAAGCCAATTATGTTTTAGAAACCACATAGGTTGATCTTTAGAAGTAAAATACACCTTTGAAATCCAATCTAAAGAAGTTTTATGCCACATTTGATATCATCACTCAAACAACTTATTTCCTGAATGCAATAGCATTCACAATTAAGAAATACATGTCACAAAAAATGATTTGTTTCTCTGTAACTCCAACTTCCATGAGATATTCAATTACTTATAATGGGTTGAAGCTTAATTAAATAAACTTAATTAAATTAGATTGACCCTTTTCACAAAGCATTATCCAAGTTAGATTAAGTGAATGGCAAAAGAAATGTTAACATCATCCTTAAGCAACTGGATTTTTGAATACTGCATTTAAAGAGATTGCATTATTAATATTTAAAAGCATATAGGTTTAATTAAAAGATCCTCGACAAATTAATGCATCTCTCCAGAAATTGAGAACTCATGTGGCATTATTATTATTATAAATAATGACAAAATGTTTGATTTATTTCCAAGTTAAACCATTGCCAACAGTTTCAGTGGAGACCTTTGAATTCACTATTAGACAAACTTTCATGTTCTATTTAATTGAATAATTGTACATTAAGTAAATATTGTAGAATTTTAGTCACTATTTAGGATAAATCAGAACTGTTTTTAGTTTGTTTGTTTATTTGTTTTGTTTTGTTTTTGTTTTTTTCTAATTGCTAAATTGATTAGGGTTGCATTGGTTACTAAAAATTACATAGGTTCCAGGTATACAATTCTACAGCACTTCGTTTGTGTGTTATAATATGTGTTCCCCACCCAGAGTCAGCTTTCTTTCCATTACCATATATTTGCTCTCCCTCCCTTTGCTCCCATCCCACTCCTCCTTACCCTCAGATACCACTAAACTATTGACTGAGTCCATGGGATTTCTTTGTTGCTTTCAGTTTTATATTCCGCATATGAGTAAAGTCATATGATTCTTAGCTTTTTCTGTCTGGCGTGTTTTGCTTAACATGATGGTTTTTAAGATTATTTCATCAAAAAGTTTATTTTTAGTGTTAAAGCAAATAACTTTGATGCTATATTAAGAAAATGTATTTATTGAATGCATACAAAAAACTAAAAAGGCATTCTACATTTTATTGTATAGTTATATCTACATTCACATGCAATTTTGAGGAAAAGGTAAAAGGTATATTTTATAGAAAAAATTGTTAAATAGAAAATAACTGAATAGAAAAAAACAAGTTAAATCAAGTAACATGCATCTACATACATATTAACAGTTCTCATCTATTATGTTTAAGATGAGAAGAATATTACAAATAATTACTATTTTAAAAAATTTAAGCAAAAGTAGTCAATGGATATTTAATTTTGAATTGGCTAGTTAGGGTAATTTTTCATAATAAGTAATAAATGTCAAATTTCTTTCAAATAGACTAAAATTAAAAAAACTGATTATTTTGTATATATAGTCTATATTACCGGTATAATCTTTTCACAAGGGTGTATTAGATAGTCATATTTTTTAAGAAGTATTATTCAGAAATATTTAGGCTTGAATAAATATTTTCTTTAAGAAAGCCAAAATAAACAAGGAAATAATAAACATGACACAGAACCTTTTTATTTTATGCTTATTTACTTTAAAATAATACATATAGTAAATAATTAAACCAATAAATGCAAATTTGTTAAATTAAAAAAATGATAAATGAACAAGTCTTGTATAGACATAACCTAGAGACAAAAAATGTGACCATTTCTGTGTGTCTGTAAGGAAATCAGTCAAAACATAAATATAAAGTCCTAGGGGACGACATTTATTGTAAATGTAAATACATTTGCAAGACAATAGGACTGACTATTTGAGCACCATCAAGGATTAGAAAGTATATGCTCATCTAAAGTAATAGTGACAATGGGGGATGCTGAGATGGCTCAGTAGGTTAAGTGCTCACTTTGTGGCCATTGGGCCCAAGGATCGAGTCCTGGCTTCGGCCCATTGGGACCCATATGCTGAACTGGGGTGTGCTTCCCTGGTGGGAGGCCCCATTCTCTCTGTCTCTCTTTGTCAAACAATAAAAATAAATCTTGGGAAAAAAAAAAGTAACAGTGACAATGCTGACCGAATTGCAAAATTCACATGGTTAATGATAACTTGCCTGCTTCTGGTTTTACAGCTTTCTTTTTCCTTGTCACAATATATCACATAATTTCCCATTAAAAGAACTCAATTCATTTTATTAAATATTCATTCTATGCTAACATTATTTTGAGAGTTAAGGTAATAGTACTGAAAGAATCTAACCAAGTCTCTGTCCCTCTAGATCTTGAATCTAGTGAGAGAAACATACAGTGAATAAAAGAACAATGCATAATGCATAATATAATTTGACATGTGCCTATTGAAAATAAAATAAGACTGTGAAGACTACATAACAAAATGATAGGCCCATTTTAATCAAGGTAGCTTATCATTTAAGAATACCTTAGAGATCCTATAATAAAATATTGATTTCATAATTGACAGTATAAAAGAGGATATTATTTTTCTCAGGAGTAAATACAGAAGTGTTCTAGATGTAGTGTAAAAATGTTTTGACAACCAAAAGCTATACTCCTTTTAACTCACCTTCTTCCCTTCTCAAGATTCTTGATTTAGTCATAAAGTAGAAAGAGTTCCCCAAGGCTGAAATCATGAGTGACCATGAACAGTCATAAGACTCTCATTTCTCTTGGATAGTCATTCATGTAAAGTTGGGACTGTGACTTTTCTCTGGAAGTTGGGTGGTGGTAGTGGTGATGGTGATAGTTATTCCAGTGAAAAACAGAGTGGTTTCCAGATTGAACAACAACAGAGCCCATCTGTTGATCACATTCTTCCATATAAGTATAGTTTTTTGGGTTTTTTTTTCCTTATCTGTAAATATACACCAAGAGCTACCAGTAGAGTTGACCAAATATTTGGAAAAAACATTCAAGATAGAAGCTCAAAACAGAAGCATTTTTAAAGAAACAAGATGGAGATCAAGACAATCATAGAAAAATAAGAGAAAACTTTCTATGAAGTGTAATTTATACAATCAATAAGATATATATATCAAATATAAAGAAAACCAGACTTTGGATGATAGAGAAAATATAATAACATTGAAGAATATTTACATTGTGTTAATGAAATCACTGACAATTTAATTGAATGCTATAATAGAACAATATTTAAAAGAGTGGTGAAGGAGAAGGCAGAAGTAATAAATATGGAATATGTATATATTATAACTAACAAAAATGACTCAAGATTTAGTAGCAAATTTTTCAAATAAGTAAATCTTCTAAGAGCAACAGATAAAACATCCTTTTGTTTCTTAGATGGCTGATTCTGGAGGCAGGACAACGTAGGGGGAGAAGAAATAACTTTTTCATTATATGCTTCTTAGCATATTCTACATTTAAAAATAAAAAAATAAGTAATTAAATAAACAGGTACAAAACAAAATTAATTTGATAATATAAAAATAATTTTTTAATTGTGATTAAAACAACAATAAATAAGAAGGAATCAGCACTCATATTCTCCTCCAGATGATCAGCAGTGTATAATTAGGGTATAGTAAAAATGCCTGTGTTCAAATACAAATATCTCCACCACGATATCTGACCTTGGGCAAGTTACCCAATCTTTCTATGATTTAATTTCCACATCGATAAAATTGAAACAGTAAACATAGGGTCAGGTTTTTATGGTTACTCTCAGGATTTGAATATAGCAGTACTTATACATTTCAGACTGTTAACTTACGCTTAAAAAATAACTTATCTTACATAACTTTTTCTACTTGTGAAGTTAAAAGATTAGATAAAAGGGAATTGCTTTCAAGAGTGTGTGTGAATTTAAAAATTTCAATTTGGTATCACTACTTGCCTTTTAAATGTTTCCACCTGCAATATATGTACCGTTGCACCATACCTTCAACATGAGGTATTACCAAAATTTAAACTGTTGACAATTTGCTAGTTTGAAATTCATTACGCAAAATCAATTTCAAATACTCTTGGAAAAGCAGGAGATTAAAAAAAAAAGAAATTGATTATCCTTTTGAAAAAACAAACGTATATCTCTTTATGTACAAATGAATGTGCATGTTTTATTTTAATTTATTGAAATATATGTTCTGAAAACTTTTTGTCTACTTTCTCCATTTTAATTAATATTGTTTTCTACTTACTGATATAAAAGAGCACTTTATACATAAAGAAGTTTAAACCTTTGTCCATTATATAAAATTTTTATGTATTTAAAATCAATAATATTTTTATTATAAGTTTTAGGTACTCTTGAAAATATCTTACCTACTATAATATGCATGATTTATTTTGATCCTTTAAGATTTTGTTTTTAATAATTAAGATATTGATTTATCTGAATCTACTTTGGTCTTGTATATATTGTGGTATAAGAATAGCCAGAATCTATCTAGTTTTTGTTTGTTTGTTTTTACTTGCTGTCTATATATATATTTTTAAATATCCCCATTGTTTTAAGCTTTACTTTTAATTATATAATAGATTATATAATTAATTTTCTGGAATGCTCTACAAATGACAGCTATTATGTTTATTGTTGGACTAAAATGGACAGTGCATTGTGTTATAGAAAAAAAATTGAAAGAAGAATTTAATAATGGACATCTGAAAATATAACCAGAAAAAATTGTTGCAATGAGAATATAGATAAAACATTAAAAATTGAAAAAATGTTTAATAAGATAAAAAGCAATGCAGTAGTCCCATTCCTGATTTGCGGTTCTGCTTTACACAGTTTCAGTTACTGGTGATCTACCATAATGTGAAGGTATTAAATGAAAAATTCCAAATGAACAATACATTTCAAATATTTCTGTTTAGTGGAATGAACTCTTGTGTGTCCCACTCTGTCATGCTCAGGACATGACTCACCTCTTTGCTCAAAGTCTCCAGGTTGTATATGCACCTTGCCCCTAAGTCACATAGTAGCCATCGTGGTTATCATATCAACTGTCACGCTATTGCAGTGTTTGTGTTCAAGTAACCCGTATTTTACTTAATAATGGCCCCAAAGTGCAAGATAATGAATCTGGCAACAAAACATGTCAAAAAGAATCTGTAAAGTACTCCTTCAAGCGAAAAGGTGAGTAGCATACAATAAGCTATTTTGAGAGAACCAACATTCTTATCACTTTTATTACAGTATATTGTTATAATTGTCTATATTATTTATTTACTGTTATTAATCTCTTACTGTGCCTAATATAAAGTTTAACTTTTTCATAGGTATGTATAGTAAAAAGAATTTGTGTGTGTTTTTCCATTATCTTCACAGGGAAAACATAGGGAAAATGGGTTAGTCAGTGCTATCTGTGGTTTCAGACATCCACTGGGGTTCTTGGAACTTATTGCCAGAGAATAAGGGGGACTTAAAAATACTGCGTATTTTTCTCAGCTTTTCTTGCTGTCCTAGGGTTGGTTTTTGTTTTGCCTGATGATTAATTGCTTTTGTGAGGTCAGTTTAAAACCTCTTCAGGCCGCATTTAAATTTGTCTGAAATACATGGTGTGGACACTGACTTCATTTAAATGCGATATCTCAAAAGTGTATCATCCACATTTGCAAAATTTTGGTGGATGAGGCAAGTGAACATAAGCCGAATGTCGAAATGCTGCTGGGATAGAAAATAGGGTCCATACACGGGTATGTTGAAATGCTGCTGGGAGAGAAAGTAGGAGTTAAATCCCCAAATGTTAAATCACAGCTTGAGGGTTAAGTCCCCAAATGTTAAGTTGGGGCTTGAAGGGCTACTTAACAATTCATAAATACAATATACTTTTGTAGTAATGAAAAATGTTTCTAGAAAATGTAAGATAATATTCCATATATTAATGAAACTTACAGTTTGGAAGGCTATAAGATATATATATATATATATATATATACATATAAATGTACCAGATCATGAAGTAATTTTGTAAGCCTTATGTTTTCTAGACTTCAGTAGAATGAAAGTATTTGGGGGTTATTTGCTTAATGAGCAATTCCCAAAGCCCAGAATCAAAGATTCTAATTAAGCAAGTTTGAGGAAGAGCTCAGAGATCTACATTTTCAACAAACCACTCAAGTTTTTTCTCACGCAGATGATTTGTAGAGGAAGGTTAAGGAAAACTATTTTAAATCCACCAATAAAATAATATTTCCTTTAGAAAGAAATATTGTTATCAAGGGAGACAAAGAAGGAAAACCACAGATAAGAACAGCCAATCGTCTAAGCATTAAGAGGAGAAAACCTAGTCAGTTTGCATATTTCTCTTGTTATCATAAATGTGGTAGCTTTTTATAAAATGTTACTATTGAAATATTCAAATGATACAACTTTCTTTACTTGGGTTATATCCTTACTAAGCATCCTTCATAAAATTGGCCTTTACATGCCATGGCCTTCAGGGAGAGAATATACACAACTCTACACAAGTGTTCAGTCTACTCTACAACTATATTTTACACAAAAAATTAAACCATAACATTGATTTTTATATCCATTTTTATGAGCTTTGTTACTATGGGATAATATGCCTGAATCTAATTAACTTTGAGATACTGCAAGTTTGATTTTCTGAACTTGGAAGGTCAAATATTGGACTTTGGTGAATTCAGTGAATCAAATGGTATCTTTGAGTTTTTTTGTCATTAACTACACCAGTTGGGCTGAACTAAGGACAGTCTTACTCTACTGCTGATTTTTAATTTCCTGTATATTTTAGTGCAGGTTAAAATATCCTTACTAGGAAAAAGTTAAAGAAGGTCATAGAGAGCTGGCATATTCATGCTTTTGAAAATTGTATAAAATTTGTTTGTATATGTGGAAATGTGGCAAATGAGCATATAATAATTATGAAAAATCAAGTAAGGTTTACCAAGGCAGAAAACAAAAGAATATGGTAGTAAACCATAAAGTAAATTTGTTTATAACATTATGTTCATTGAAGGAAATAAGAAAGGAAAAGTAAAATTGAATTTTTGAACTGTGGTCAGTTTATGGAGTACAGCATTAAGAAAAAAATTTTAGCTGTAAATATCCTGTAATATTACCAATTGTAATCATGTGAAAAGGACCAAAGTGGCTAGATAGACCTCGCAAAGATATGTTTTGCTTTGATTATATATATATATATATATATATATATATATATATATATATAATCTCCAGTAAAATTATTTGTAAATGTATACAGAGAGATTTAAAACTAAGAAAATATTTGTATTATGCATATTTCAAAGTTATTTGGAATTGTACTTATTTATATCATCTCTTTGTCATAGAAATTGAGTCCTAGAGAATAATAGTCATTACTTGCAGTTACCCTGCTCTATTAGATAGACTAAATATAAATTAATGACATACTCCAGCCCATACATTTGGCATGAGCCTTTCTTTCACCCAAGCCTATAGTTTCTATATGTTTCTGTCTCCAAGTTCTCATTATCAAGGATCTATTACGAATGATGATTTTGTTATTTTAGTATATGTTGCAATGAATATCCCTATCTCAAAGTTTTTTCTGTTTATCTAAAAATCAGTTCAAAATAATTATTTACTTATATTTACTAAAAGCCTTCAATCATAGATAGAGACTGCATTTCAATGGAGGAAAATTGTATTTTGCCTTGATTAGATCTTTACCATGACATAGTGGCTTAATCAGTGGGCCTCTAGTAATCACATATCTTCTTTTAGACAACTTTATACTTAAATAATAGTGGAATTTATATCCTAGGACTATAATATTTTGAGTCCAAGGGAGAAGGAAATACGGTAATTTTGAATTAATCATTTTCCTATTACCAAGTAAGGGGAAATATGTTATTCTCTTTATTCTTCCTCCCAGATGACTTTGAAAATTAAACTCATAAAGTGAGGAGTAGAACAAAGATCATATTTTCTACAAATTCCCAAACACAACTCCTGTATAGTATGTAATTGAACTTTCTGCTTTCTGTAATGGAGTGATTAATAAAATTGTTCCTCATTACTAAGACATGTCAATCCTTTAATACATTTAACTTTTCCATAATATGCTTCTCTTTGACTGAACTGACCTTGTAGCAAATGTCCTCTTGCAAGTATTTTCATGCATACCAATTATGGATTTGATAATGTTACTGCAATCTTTGCTCATTTTTTTGACTGATAAAATGAAACTATTCATTTATAATACACATGGATTCTGAGATAAATATCATCCATAAACTTCTCCATAAACATTTAGATATAAGAAGTCTTTAGTCAGTGTGGGTTATGCTTCATTTAGAGAAACAAGAAAAAAACTGAAATAAATATAAATTGATTTCTAAGTTTTTTTTAACTCCATTAATAATTACTTTTTAATAGTTCGACAGTTTAAGATCACTCTCATCTACACATTTATATTCGACTTTATTTTTTACCATTGACTTCTGTTATGTTTAAATAGAACTATGTTGGAGACAGAATTAAGACAAAATGTGGCTTAATTTATTTGTAACATAATGATGTAAATATTAGGATATGTATTATGGATAGAAAGAACTATGCCTCTATAATATGTATTATAGTAATATTACATACATATTATTCATTTATTTGTATTACTTTTTGATATAAATAGCAATAAATTATTTTCTCAAATTAAATTTCTTTCCAGTGGATATTAATCTCTTAACTTTTTAGTTACAGAGACTTTGAATATGCTTTGATTCACCATTAGGACTTCTTATTCTCTTTCTTAGTGAATTAGATCTTCTCTGTGTTCATTCCTTCTTCAATATGTGCCATTTGCCACTGAAATATTGATGGATTTCTCTACTGCATTCTTGAGTAATTACAGTATAGCTTATGTGGCCTCAGAATAAAATCTCTTCAGTGCTAAAATCCTACATAGGTTACATCGTATAGGAGGATTTAAAAAGAGAAATAATTTGTGAATGTACTAGTTACATGTTAGATTACTTTCAAAACATCTTAATTCGATGTATATATCAACTAGATGGTGAGTAAATTTTGTCATTTAAAAAGTACAGGCTACTCACATTTATTAATATATTGCTTAGGTTGTCTCCCTTGGCCATTATACTTTCTCAAATAAGCTATTATAAACATATTGGTTTTATTATTTAAAGAGCATAAATCATTAATATGTGTTAGTTAAACATTTCATGAACCAATAAAGCTTTTTATGTATTTTGCCTAGAAAGAGCATCCTCATCTTTAAATTAAAAACAAAAATGTGTGTGTGTGTGTGTGTGTGTGTGTGTGAATACAGAGGGTGCCAAAAAATGTATACATATTTAAAGAAAGGAAAACAAACTTTATTAAATTTGTAATACTCAATACATACCAATAACAAAAGATGAATGCAAGTCATATCTGACTTCTGCAATTACAAGAGGTGCTCAAAGTGGTTACCACCAGTGTCCAAACGTTTCTAATCATAGCAAACTACTCCTTGAACAATGTTTATCAAAGTGTTCACTTGTTTCGCTGCATGTAATTGCCATTTACCATGTGTCTCAAACTTATCACAAATGCATGCTATTGTTAGGCGTATTGGAGGTCCTGTTGCATATTCACGCCTGCACTATCATTGTATTACTTCCACAGCATTCTTGAATTTCAAATACCACTTCAAAATGGGCTTGCATGCACTCCTGCAACAACAACCATGCTTCCACCATTTTCTTTGACTGTCCTGCCTGTTGCGTGGTGATGCTAGCACTAATTTAGCACCATCTTTTGAGCAAATGTCGTACTTAACATTGCTACCATAATTCAATTCAGCTTTGAAAAGTAATACATAGATAACATCTCTTAAAATGCATGCACATGTTTTTGGCATCCCTGGTGTGTGTGTGTGTAATATCTTCCCAGAAGGTTTAATGTCTGAAATTCTTAGAAAAAAATGAATAATAATAATCAAATCATGAGACTTAATTTATACATAAGACATAGATATTGATTTACATAAGTAAATGTACGCACGCACACATACACACACACACATGAAAACAGCCAGTGATAAGATATATTAACAGCTATGATCAAAAGCTGTCAGTCAAAATAGTCCTAAATGACCTATCAAGGTAGACACAATTGAGCTCAAATGAGAGTCTTAGACTAGGTAGCCTTTATATACTTTTATTTATTTATTTATTTATTTATTTATTTATTTATTTTTTGACAGAGAGACAAAGAGAGATACAGAGACAGAGACAGAGAGAGAACTTAACTGGGGAAACTCCCCAGTTCAGCGTATGGTTCCGCACGGGCCTGGACCGGGATTTGATCCTCAGTCCCTGGCACTGCAAAGTGAGCGCTCAACCCACTGAGCCATCCCGACTTCCCCTCCATATACTTTTAATAAATACATTCTGGGGAAGCCGGGATGGCTCAGTGGGTTAAGCGCTCACTTTGCAGCACCGGGAACCGAGGATTGAATCCCGGCCCTGGCCCGTGCGGAACCATATGCTGAACTGGGAGCTCCCCTAGTTCAGTTCTCTCTCTGTATCTCCCTCTCAAAAATAAATAAATAAATAACTTAAAAAAATAAATACATTCTGTGCTCCAGAACACTACAATGCAACATGATTTTATTTGCATAATGCAGTTCATCAGCAAAGTATTGACTAGTATAACGTTTAATAGTGCTCATTACATTTTTTAAAATCTTACACATGGAAAGCTCAAAATTTTACTTCATTGCCAATATAAATATTCTAAGAAATTAAAATTTAAACTAATCTTTCTGATGAAATTTTATAGGATTAATTACAAAGTTGGATAAATCGAACATAAGTTTGAGTGTTCAGTTGCTACAACATGGCTCGAACAACCATCTCTGCATGCTTCTGACTATAACTTGTTTGATTGTAATATTACAGATATGTTTAGATATGGTCCTGGCCACAGCCAAACATTCTTTAAAACGAGGATGATTCATTTTTTTCTTGTTTATTTACTTGTTTACTTACTGATTTTGGTCAACTAATGTTAAACTATTTGCTATATCCTTGAAGTAAAATAAACTGGTAACTGTGAATGAATATAAAAATGTATACATATTTATAGTAAAATATATGCATAATATACAATTGATACTTAGTATTTTCTAACTAATTTAAGATTACAGTTTTGACATTTTCTTGACTCTTCCAAATGAACTCTTCTTTTAAAATCTATTCAATATATGTATAATTGTGGATCAGCTGTAATGCAACACTTTGAGACATACTTTGTGTGATAGAAAAAAAGAACTACCGTAGAATGCTTGGGCAATAAAGACAATAAGAAGATGTTTTTAATGCAAACTAAAGATTTGATAAAAAGATTGTATTTAAACATGAATTTTTTTAAATATATTTATTTATTTATTTTGGACAGATAGAGAGAGAGAGATACAGAGACAGAGAGAGAACTGAACTGGGGGAGCTCCCAGTTCAGCATATGGTTCCACACGGGCTGAGCCTGGATTTGATCCCTGGTCCTTGGCGTTGCAAAGTGAGCGCTTAACCCGCTGAACCATCCCGGCTTCCCCTAAACATGAAATTTTAAAATATATGTATATTAATTAGGTAAGAACAGCAACGATGATAATGATACAGGGAAGGAAAGTGCATAGGGTTTTCAAAAAGAGAGTGAATAGGTTGCTTTTAAACATAAAATTTACCTAGTAGTGAAGCCATAAAAAATTCTGGAAAATAAGTTGCTCCTGAATGCTACATTCATTATTCTGAGCTTTTCTTTTGATTTTCGAACTAGTTCTCAAATGTTTTTTTCACATGATGAGATTTTGGAGAAAATTTTACTGTCAGTAAAGTGTGGGCTGCTTAAGGAGAACCTCAAGAAGAAGTAACATTTTCCTCAATAATAAAAATTCACAGAGGTATCTGATTTTTATTCACAGAAAGGGTTCATATATCATTTATAATTTCTCAGTTTATAATATATGCCTTTCATTTTCAAACCAAGCTCCATTTAAAACATTTATAGAAATGCAATTATGAGGCTGTCAAAAACTCCAATAACGTTGATTTTTTTTTTCTATAGCTGATGGGCCTTTCATGGTGCCTTAAAATTTACAAAGGAAAGAAATTTAAAATCCACTGATTTTTCACAAAAATATAACATATTTCTTAATAATAAGAATGAAATAAAGATCCAATTCTTAGTATTATATATAAAAGAATGAAGACAATTAAAACAATGTTAATTATAACAACTATTTGCGATCAAGAGAAATGGAGATATGGTGGTTCCTCACTTTCTAGGAACTGAAAGAACTAAGACATAATACATTTCATTTTGATATTTTATTTTTCCTTTCAACTATGTAAATCAGAAAATGAGTGAAGAATTGATGTATTCTTAGATAAGCCCATTTTCCCATCTCTTGTTACATTTGTTTACAATGTAGTCAATACTTCTCAATTTTTGACCTTTTTTAGTTTATCTACTGGCCTTGTTCTTAAAAATATTTCCCTTTTCATATATATTGATGTTTTCCCTCTCCATTTGACTTATTGTTCTGATGCCAAGCTCAAGTCAACCTCATACTAAATTTAAAATGAAATGAAATAATAAAATAAAATGTAAAAGGTTTCTATAATTTAATTTTTCTACCATGTCTATAGTAGTCCATATAAATGCAAAAATTAATTAGGCTATAAAATCTAAGGAAGTTTAATAGCACTAAATTAGAAGAATAAAGCTTCAATATTTGTACTCAATGAAGAAAGCATATTAATGATTAAACCCAAATATTATCACTTCTCCTAAAACTTATTTTTAAAAATTTAAATTTTATGTTTAGCTCTTCTAACATCATAGTTAAGAACCCCACTCTAATATGTAGAAATTATCTAATTGTTTCAAATGGAATAGTAATACAGCATCTGGCAGAAGTAATGCCCTTTTTAACATTAATAGTATAGTGTGCTTGAGTGTGATATTGTTATGTTAAAAAATTGCATGCTTATAATTTTGTAATCAAAGACTTGGTATAGATTACGAACTCATTAAAAGGGTTGTTGCATCTGTCAGACCCTGTATTATGAAGAGGAACCATTAAATCCTTCTATTTGTATAAATCTAACCAGAAGCATAATAGAATATTTTTTAAATTATGAAATTAATTTTTCTCAATTTATCTTTTTTTTTTGTATTTACTTATTGAAGCCCTCAAATGAAGAATCATTCAGGTTGATTAAGTGCAGGGATTTGAAATGATCAATTCCAGGTGAAACTTAAAGCCAGGGTGATGGTTCACAAAATAATCAACCCTCCATTAAGATTTTTTCATGAGATTATCATTCTGATTTGCTGTTAAGTCATATTTCTTGGTTATCTATTTTTGTTCCAGTTGACCTTATCTGTTCACTACTGTGCACTCCACATTGCTTTTTGGCTAAGACCATTAAAGGTTCTTAATTGTTAAATATAATTATACTTCTACTGGCCCCATTCTATTAAACAATTATAGAGCACTTGCATTATGAATAGCTTTTCAAAACTATCTTCTATTTAATACATGATTTACTCTTCTGTTTTTCCTTATATTGGTCTGCATGCTCATTCTAAGTCACTTTTGTTTTCTAGTTCTTCTTAACTGATCCTCTTAAATCTCAATGTTGCAGTAAGTTTATACTTGCCTTTTCTTATTCTACACTATATATTCTTTAGACATGATGAATTTGTGTGGTTTCTCAGCTTTAAATTCGGTGAATACATCAATGATTACCAAATATATACCGTACTATCATTAATCTTCTCAGTTGTATTTTTAACTAGTTGGCCATATGTAACTGGTGGCCGGCCCATAAGACAAAAGATGAATCTTAGCATCTCTTCTTTTTTTTTTTTTAACCTACTTATTATTTCCTTCTATTTTCTAGTTAGTGTGCGAAGTATGTAAATTAGATTTCACTATATCTAAATTCTGGATGCTTATCAAAAGAAACAAATGTCTCTACATAAATATTTAAAAACATATTCTCAGAAAATGGGATCAGTAATCCATATTTTTCTTGTTCTTTTATTTATTTATTTATTTATTTTTATTTATTTTTTGTTCTTAGAGTATTAAATTCAGTAAAAGCCCATACTTTTTCATAGATGGAAATCAAATTACTATTCATCATTCTTGCCTTGTGGTAGTCTGGAAAGTGGTGAAATACTAATATTTTAGGCTGGGATGAGAAAGATTATTATTTATAATATCTGCTTCAATTTTAGAAATGCATCTTCAAGAGGGTTTAATTTTAAGAGAACAATTTATTTCTCTGAAAAACACGTGGACACAGAGGGGAGGGCACTGAGATGGGAAAGATTAGAAATGAAAAATAGGATATGGTTCTGAGTAGGGAATTTTTATAATGGCAGATTCACTGTAACTATATATGACTGATGAATTAGGGGAGCATTGAGAATATTATTCTGAATAATGATTAGTTTATGATATATAAATGTTTTCAGGCATTTGTTACAAACCTCAGATTAATGTTTACTTTAGATGTAACTTTACTAAAAAACAGTAAGAGATAGAATGAGCCCACAGTATGGCTGAAACAGAACAAAGAGGGCTGAATCAGCATTTAGTAATAATGGTGGCTAACAGGGACTTAAGAGAAACCCAGAATTCACATGAACAAGAGAGGTAAAAAAAACAACAATACAATACATGAAAACAGTCCCTCATACTGCTCAAAATTTAGCAAGAGTGTACTAGAGTTACTGCATGCAAATAAAGTTGGGTACTGAATTATCTTACTCATATTTGGGTGGAAAAGCAAATACATGTATCATCTGAAGTTCTGCCAGTTGAAAGTACTACTTTAAGACATCACCACAATTCATTCCCCACCACCTTTCCCCACCTAATTGTTCAAGTTCTATAATTTTACCTTTTTCTTTCCATGTCACTGTCTGCTTTCAGTAACATCATTTATAATTAGGGCTAATGCATCTCTATCTAGTTACTCAGTTTGTCTTCGTTCTGTCTCCTTTTGAATATATTCCCCATATTACCAGCAGACACATTTCTGATAATTTTACTCATAAAATTAAATATTTTCAAATCTAAATGCCATTGCATAAGACTCAAGGTCTTTCTGAATCATATTTTAGCAGATCTATTTAGATTATTTTCCACAAAATTAACCCAAATACAAACACACACACTCATATAATACACATAAATGTGTACCTCTTAATTTATCCATATTGGCTTGCTCACTTTTGGTAATATACTAGATATTACCTCTTTATTATCTCTTTGGCTTTGTACATGTCAGTTTCTCTGTCAAGAATATATCCTATTGTGATTTCCTCCACCCATCTTCTCTGTCCAATAAGACTAATACCAAATATCATCTTTGCTTTAATGATTTTACATACCTCTGAGGTACATTTAACAATATATTCCTCTATGCTTCTTGAGTGTTATATATAATTATTTATTCCACCCTATATTCATTGTGCCCATCTTTTCCTGTAAGTGTAGACCACTTGGAAGGCACAGATATGTCTTCTTACTCATGGTTATCTGATCATAGTCAAGCAAACAGTAGATTTTTATTAAATATCAGTTATAAAAATAAATGAATTAATGAGTGAATAAATTTATGGGGGAAACAATACATCTTGTATAGTTTTATAGGCAGAAAGATTTGTTGTTACTTTTGAAAAAAATTAGTATTTTTCCTCTTTTTATAAATATAGAGCAAGCATGTCCAACCTGAGGCCCACGAGGTACACGTGGCCCAGGACAGCTTTGAATGTGGCCCAACACAAATTCATAAACTTTCTGAAAACAGTGAGATCGTTTTTGCTTTTTTTTTTAGCTCATTAGCTATCATTAGTGTTAGTATATTTTATGTGTGGCCCAAGAGAATTCTTCCAATGTGGTCCAGTTAAGCCAAAAGATTGGACATCACTCTTATAGAGGTTTTTCCTAGATGAGATTATACTTGCCTGAATTCCCACATGTGAGTAAAAGAATAGGCGGCTTGAATATAAAACACCAAGATAATTAGCATTTCATTAGCCCGGAGAGGAAATAAAGGTCCTAGTTCATTCACTGCTACACTGATTTGGCACTCTCCTTGTCTCAGGCATTAATAACAGAAGAGCACAGATTGTTAAATAAAATGCTGTCTACCTTAATTCTCCAGTATTTTAGCATTTAGTTTGAAATTAATCCTAACATATGGGCTCTTTCTCAAAAATCCAATGAAGGTTCTGCCATCTTAAATTGTGTGTATTGGAATTCTTAATTGAAAAAAAAAGAAAGAAAGAAAGAAAGAAAGAAAAAGAAACAGTACACACTAGCTAATATAAAAAAATCATTTTTAAGGCTATTAGATAGGTAAAGGGGAGATATTAAATTGGTTTTGGGACTCTAATTGCTCTACAGCCAGAATCAATGCCTGCACCTCACTGGAGGACTTGTCCACGAAGACTATAATGACCCACAACTGGGCATGAACACTTTGCCTCACTAAACTGTGATTGGACTCCACATCATAGCTTTTACCATTTGTGCTTGTGAAAGCCAAAACCTACTCTTTTAACCTCATATGAAAATGGGTTCTGAATATCACTTGTCCCTTTACCTTTCTTGCCTTCCAATTGAAGTGTTAATAAAGCTAACCTGCAAGATGGAGGCTATGTATGCTTAATCCCTAGCTGCAGGCCAGGCTGTGTGCACAAATTTCCTATGGCTGGTTTAAAAAATTATTACAAATGTAATGGCTTCAAATATTACAAATTTATTATTTTATACTTCTGGAGGTAAGAAGTCCAAAATGGATTATACTGGGGAAAAAATTATACAGCTCCATTTCTTTTGTATGAGAGTGAGCTGATAAATTTTGCCTCTACTATAATATTTTTCATTACATTAGATATAACTTAATATATCAGTTCTTTTTGTCACATGGTAACTCCACTTCATCATTCTTGATCTTGCTTACATTTTTCACCCAGTGCTTACTGAAATTGAAGAGTGTTTAAACCAAAAAAAAA
>PVKE010029194.1:0-20422 GCA_004027555.1 Craseonycteris thonglongyai | reverse complement strand
GGTGGCCAAGTCATGGAACAAAGTGTCCTTTGATAGATGACGGGATAAGGAAGTAATTATCACCTTTTACAAATGAAGAAATAGAAGTTTAGAGACATTAAACAACTTGTTCAAAGGTACACATCTTTTATTTTTTTAAGATTTATTTTTATTGTTTTTGACAGAGAGAGAGAGATACAGAGACAGAGACAGAGAGAAGGGGGAAGGCCCAGAACAGTCTCCATAGTTGTACATCATTGGTTTTTCCACATAGTTTCATTCCACAGGTGGGAGTGGGACTGCACAGGGCAGGAACTGGGCCAGGGTCTCACCCTGGTGAGAACTGAACTGGGGGCACTCCCCAGTTCAGCATATGGGTTTTCATGGGCCAGAGCCAGGATTCGATCCTCGGTCCCCAGGGATGCAAAGTGAGCACTTAACCCACTGAGCCATGCCAGCTCCCGATATACATCTTGAAAAGTGACAAAGCCATGATTTTGTGGCCTGAATCTATGTACTTAACCCCAAAGTTCTTTATTATTCTGTAATGCCAGAGGTGAGGGAGGCCTGTGATGCCAGCTGATAGAGTAAAATTAAGGAGCTATATAATCCTTATTGAATATTTTAGACTTTCTGTGTTTTTCTTCTTTATTATAACTATTTTCCATCTTTGGTTTTTAAGTTTTCTCCAGCATATATAAAACAATGATTATTTATAATTATAGAAGGATTCAACAACCAGGAAAACTTTTTTTTTTAAGATTTATTTTATTGTTTTTGACAGAGACAAGAGAGAGACAGAGACAGAGATCGAGACAGAGAGAAGGGGGAGGGCCCAGAGAAGTCTCCATAGTTGTACGTTATCAGTTTTTGACACGGTTTCATTCCATACAGGTGGGCTGCAGCAGCACAGGGCAGGAAATGGCAGGGAGCCTCCCTCATGGGAGGCACGTCCCCTCAAGCCAGGGGCCAAACTGGGGTGGGGGTGGGGCAAGAACCAAACTGGGGGCCTCTCGCATGGGAAGCACATCCTAGCTCAGCAGATGGGTCTGCACAGGCTGGGGCCTGGGGCTGCAAAGCGAGCCCTTAACCTACTGAGCCATCCCAGCTTCCCCCAAAAATCTTTTAGGTTCAGCTTTTCCAAAATTAATTTCAGATTCATAGTACATTCTCTTCATGCTGTATCACTACCTCAAACAAATGCATATTTTAATGCCTGATATCTTACAAGGGCCAAGAAACGTCAGTATAAATCCTACACCAAATAAATGTAGGTTTAAGTACCGGTATATGTGTTTGTGAATGGATATCATCAGACTTGTGATTTCTCTGAACATGTTTCTTGAGCTATAATCAGAATACCACTCATGATTATGAAGAACACTTCCCACAAATGATTCCTCTGAAGTATCTCAGCTGCAGTGTTTAATCACATGGCAGAAACCATTTATTTTCTCATACACCTCTTTTTGAAAAATCTCTTCATTATTTCATTTAATCCAATATAAAAATGATGCTCAAAATTTTAATTACAAATGCAAAATCTTAAGGAGTTGTAAAGTGTGCATCTATTTCTCATTGAGAAATTTTCAAAATTCCAAATTCTATGACCTGACACTCTAAGAAAAGGGTAAAGAACAGGAAGATATATGAACAGAAATCCAATTTAAAAAGGAACAAACACAACTAATTAGTTATATATTATCCCTCCCCCCAAAAAAACTTTACCTCTTCATTTCAGGTCAAAAATCTTAAAAATTCTCCACCTTTCAAACACAGAACCTGAGAATAGCTACAGTGTAGGACTCCCTGCATCTACTTGGAATACCCCTGAGACAATAATATCTGGAACCTGGGAAGTTTTACACACTCCTAAGGCTATGTGACACAATCATAAGCTGTTTTACAAGTGAGAAAACAGAATCAAAGCTCTTAGAAGATTTTCCTAAGGTCATATAGGTTGCATGTGGAAAACTCAGGACTAAGGTCATTGTTTTCCTTTATTCCACACAGACTTGAAAGTTTTTTGTTTGTTTTGTTGTTGTTGTTGTTGCTAGAACCAGAGTTATGGGCACCAATACTTGCAGACTTTTCAATGGGTAATTTTAATCACAGCTGTGCCCTCTATTTCCTATATTCTTATCAACTACGCTAACACCTACTGCTTCTTGAACACTTGATGTTGAAATTGAAGTCTTCTTAATTATTTTCAACATAGAAGGCTGGGGTTGAAAGAACAAGCTTAATTTCATTAAGACTTTCACAGACAAGCTAAGAAGATGAACTCTTTGATTTCCTGTCTTATGGGAAAGGATTAAATTTAAAAAGCATGGATGAGGAGAAAATTTTTTGTTTTCAAAATCTTAAGATCTTTATGTCAGTCACTTAGAATCCTATTGGGTCATGTGAAATGCAAGTCCACAGGGGCCCTTTGGAACAGCCATTTTCCTCCACTTCTTCCCTTTAGCATGGAGACTATGATACTCAAGATGCAGATCTCTTCCAGGGCTGAACCAAGACAGGAGTCACAGCCTGAGAAGTAGGAACCCAGAATTATCTTGGGTTGTGAGATTGTGCCAAGTTACTTGTTACTTCCAAATATCTGTTCAGAAGCCATTGAGAAAAAGTCAGCAGTCAAACTGGCTCTCAGTGACTTGGGTCGTCACATGCCTTCCTTCAGCAGTTTCAACTACTCTAGTTTTGGGGATGTAGCTGGCTCATGACAACAAACATGAAGGCAAAGGGCACTCTTGTAAATACCTCACCTACTGAGAGCTTCCATTCTCTGAAAATAATTCCCCTATTTGTTTGAACAAAATAAATTTAGAAACAACAACAACAAAACAAAACAGGAACTGAAGAGTTCTACTCTTTCTGCTAAGAGTTAACCTAAAAGCTAAAAAGTACCTAGTCTACTTGAAAACTATTGAACAAAAGGACCAGACTAGGAATTCCTTGGTGGTAGATTTCAACACCCAACTTGGCAGATTATGAAATGGAAGACTGAGAATTTCCCAGACAGAAGACTGATGCCTCCTGGTTAGAAGGTGTTAAGGCAGTGCCCAGATACATGCAGCAATCTTGGAAACTACACAATCTCTGAGCTAGAAGAGATCTCACAGATCTCTAACCAACTCTTCTGATGGGGAAGTTGAGGATAGGAGAAGGAAAGTGACTTATTTAAGGTCACTGAAAAAGTAACTTCTGAAGCTGATATAAAAACCCAGTTTTGGGGAAGCTGGGATGGCTCAGCGGGTTAAGCACTCGCTTTGCAGCCCCAGAGCCCGAGGATCAAATCTTGGGCCTGGCCCATGCGGACCCATATAAAAATTAAGAAAAAAACAAAACAAAACAAAAAACAACCCAGTTTCTTGACTGTCAAGCAATGTGATCTTGGTCCCTAGACTTTTAGAAAATAATAAATAAATTAAATGTACATATACATACATGCATATATATATATATATACATACACAGAATACATACACACATGTCTATACACATGTGTATATACACGCATACATACATATGCACACACATTTATATTTAGTAATTTCAATTCTAGGCAAAGAGGCTAATAATCCTATTGAATATTTTAGTGGATTAGGCTTTATATGTAATTAACAATTATAAAAATAACGTGGCATAAATATCTAGACAATTTCCATAAATGCTATTTGAAGGTAGGTTCCATTTTCCATGTCTCTGTCATTCATTCATTCACTCATTCATTCATTCTCCAGTGGAATGAGTCAAAAATGTAGCTAGTTAACAGTTCAGAGACTCCTGCAATAAAACAGCTATGCAGATGTTGTTCTAATCACCTTCTAGGTACTGAAGTAGCCCTTTGTTATTTATTAGTCAACAATTTGAGGAAAAATGAAAGTAGGGATTCTCTCATTCCTTTTGTTATTTTTTTTGACAGTGGCATTTCATTTGTTTTGTTGAATTTGGCATTTGTTAACAAAATTCTGCTTTTTATTTGGCTTATATTATTAATAGTTTTTCTTGCGCTTTAAAAAATACATTAAAATTTATGACATTTGATATTATTTAAATAATATTAGCAAACATGTTGAGCAAACAAAATCTGTTTTATTTATTTATTTATTGGTATTTTAAAAAATTAACTCTTTATTTTAGAATAATATTTACAGAAAAACTGAAAGGATGGTCCACAGAGGTCTCATATATCCCTTACCTAGTTCCCCTTATTAACATCTATTTTATTATGGTACAATTGTCACAATTAATGAACCAATACTGATACATTGTCATTAACTGAAGTCCATACTTTACTCATATCTTCTTTTTATCAATTTTCTTTTTAAATTTTAAACATTTTATTATAAAAATAATGAAAAAATGAAATACTCAAGAAAGACAGTCATCTATTCACTGTCCTGCCATCCTATTATAATCACGGTTAGTAATTATTTTGGCATCTTTTTATTATATGCTTATGTGGCTATATTTACAGCCACATTCATACCCATTAATACACTTTTGTATCTTGTAGTTTTTCACTATAGTATTTTGTCATGATTTTTCTTACATTCATTACTAAATCATAATGAGCACATAATGTACCATTTATTTGCCATATATAAATATATCTGTTTACTGACTATTTCTTAGACCAGGGGCTGACAAATTACAGCTCTACATTTGTTAATAAAGTTTTACTGGGACACAGCCATGCCTATTTGTTTACATATATTATATGGTTATGTTCATGCTACAAACAACAAAGTAGAGAAGTAGTGACACAGACCATATGGTCTGTAAAGACTAAAATGAAGACTTTCTGGCCCTTTATTAACCCCTGCCTGAAACTTATAAGTGGTTTATAATTTGGGCTATTTCAAGTAATACTATTTGAAGTATCATTGTACATATAATTTTTTAGACTTTAGCCCACTTAACTGGCAGGTATGGACAAAAGTAGAACAACTGAGTCTATTTAAGGTTGATACTGTCTCCCATTATAATATTCTGGTTATGATATAATAAGGAAGGTGGTAATAGGAATGGAAAGGGAGGCCCAGCCCTCTTGTAGGTAGCACTTCTCTGTTCCTTATTCACGTTTAGACATGTAAGTTTATATTGTGTATAATCATATTTTTAGTTTCAATTTAAAGCTAACCAAGAGAGACATCACAGTAATTGCAACATGAAAACCAATTGAAAGAAAACATTTATTTTTTACTGGAGATGAAACAGCAGACTGAAGTAAACTGTCCAGGTGTCACGGGGTACATGCCATTCCTGGCTACTGGTAGCTCTCGAGGACAAAGGCACTGGGATAACTGAGTAAGGGAAAGAGGTAGTAGTCTCAACAATGAGCTAGGGGTGGCAGCATGAACAAAGAGGCAGCTCTGAGTGTGGGCTGACTGAAGAAACATGTATTCCACCTCTCTAAACACAGTCTAGACATACGTATGCATACAATTGTAATTAAACTGTCTCCAAATGAGAAAGTATTAGAGCAACTGCCCTATATTTTTGAACAACAACAACAACAAAGTCTTCTATTTGGGAAAGTTTTATTCTCCAGAAAGATAATTTATGGAATGGAACCAGCTAAGTAAACCTTGACTATCTGAGATAAAAGATGAAGCAATCTGATAGGTCTCAAATATAATCTTGTATGAATAAAGCAAGCATCTTAAATACAGGTATCATTTTCTAACAGGGCAGATGAGCTGGAGTCTTGGTAATCCCACACAGTTTAGCTCATGCTAATATTTACTCTCCATGAGGTCCAGGTAAACCAAGAATGCTATATGAACTTGGGTGGCATTTCCTAAACCTGATTCCATCATTTCTAAATACCTAGGGTGGATGACCATCCTGGCATCCTCATGGCCCACAAGTGGGTGCCCCCATTACCACAAATGCCACCTTCAGACTGCTGCAGCCCAGGTGGGCTAAGAATTGGAACGCTCCTCTATGCCTGGCAGTCTTTCTCTTTCCTTAAAGAGACCTTTACGGCCACTCAAGAATGGTGAATCTCTATCTAGACTCATTAATTACTTTTATCTACAATGTACTTTCACAATGGTCTTGCAGATAGCAGATGCTAATGCATTCTGTAGTAGTAGCAGTGACATATCTAGTGATAGTGACAACACTGAAGTTCCTAAAAATTGGCAAGAATACTCCTGAGTAGAAAAGGTATCAACCAGGTAGTTCATGTACTGCACAATCTTGTAGTGGATGACTTTCTCTTACAGCAGGTTGGGGAAAGGGTAGTTACTCTTGGGAAAATTAAGAGGTACATGTTTATTATATAAACTGAGTTACACTATTGATTATTTTTAATTATACCTATGTATAGAAAATAACATTGGCATAAATATTCCCTGGGGATTCATATATGACACTGTTATATATAATATTTTTCTTCGTTTAATGTCAAGATTGTTTTGCACTTCTGATCAAACACTAACTGATATGGAAGATTACCCAAAACATACAAAAGCCCTGTGGAATCTTTCAGTAGCCAATAAGCATTTATTATGTACCGATCCCACTAGAAATAAAAATTTGCTGTCCATACACCAGCAAGTGCTGACCACTATCTACAATAGGTTTTGCCTATTATATCTTAGTGTTTATTGCCGCTTTAATGCTTTATGAGTAAGATGGGTGGCTGTGGTCCAAGTATTGGATGAAGAACAATATCTTCCATGAGTGTTCCTTTTCACATTATCTTGATAACCTGCTCTGCTGGTCAGAGAAGCTGCGTGAAAATGGAGGAACTCAGGTCAGAACAGGGGCCTCTGTGTGCCCCATCCTGTCGCCTGGGCTTGTCTCTCAAGGGTGTCTTCCTACTCTTCAGAGCCATTCTCTTGTTTTCTTCTGCCAGAGTGACACCTACTGGAAAGTATTTATGAATGCAGCCCATTCTCCCTGGTCTATTTTTATACAAGGGTAAGAATTTCAACCAGCTTGGGTAACACACAAGTTGTGAGCTGAGAAGATAAATTTGGCAATGGTTGCTTAGGAACTGAAAACAGTGCAATCAATAGGCAGCTTCCCAGAGCACCCTACTCCAGCACCTTTTAAAAGTGTCAAAGTTTGCAAAAAACCATTAATTATACTGTATTTCAATATATGAACTTTCTTTATACTTAGAAAAAGTGATTAGATTTTGTTTCTGTTTAAAAACTCTTTTCTAGTTCAAATTCAAAGTAATGAAATTGGTTATCAAGAATTTGGGTGTGGGAAAGCCGGGATGGTTCAGTGGGTAAAGCCTTCATTGCATCCCTTGGGACCAAGGATCGAATCCCAACCCCAGCCCGTGCGGACCCATGTGAACTGGGGTGTGCTTCCCATGCAGGAGGCCCCCAGTTCAGCCCACCCCCCTGTTCGGCCTCTGGCTCAAGGGGGAGTGCTTCCCATGTGGGAGCTCCCCCGCCCGGTTCCTGCCCTGCAGGGCCCCAGCCCACCTGCGTGGAACGAAACCATGTCGAAAAACTGAGGACATATAACTATGAAGACTGCTCTGGGCCCTCCCCCTTCTCTCTGTCTTTGTCTCTCTCTGTCTCTGTCAAAAACAGTAAAATTAATCTTTTTTAAAAAAGAAAAGAAAAAGAATTTGGGTATATTGGTGTCTGATACCTGGGTGCTTCAGCTATTCAATCAAAGTAACAATGACAATGATGATGTTAAAAATGATGGCTAACACTTACGTAATTATTACAACAGGCCAAATGCGAAGTATCATTTCTTAAATAATTTCTTCACAAGTTATGGTCTCCCTAAAAAACAAACAAACAAACAAACAAACTGTCTAAAGAAAATAACCTTTAGGTACTAGCTTTTGAAAAGGTTGTTTAGATTAGGAACTTTTTCAAAGTTTAAGGCAGTCTAATATTTGTTCATTATTTTCTTAAGCCTAATGAACAGTCTGCAATATTCAATTTTCACTGATTGGTTTTCATCGTAATACATTGATAATATCTATATTTTATAGAGCACTAATTATCCTTTAAAGCGTGCTTGTCCAGCCCACAGGCGCCATGTGGCCCAGGACAGTTTTGAATGTGACCCATCACAAATTGTAAACTTTCTTAAAACATTATGAGATTTTTTACAATTTTTTTCTTTAGCTCATCAGCTATTGTTAGTATTACTGTATTTCACATGTGGCCCAAGACAACTCTTCCTCCAATGTGGCCTAGGGAAGCCAAATGCTTGGACACCCTGCTTTAAAGAGTGGTTCCCTTTAGACAAGGAGGAAAAGGGTAACTTAGTGGAGAAACTTGATAAATACTACCTACTACCTCAGCCCAGTGATAAAGGCCAACATCAACAGTCCTAAATCATACTGACAGTATATACCCTTGATCTGATATACAAAGGCTAGGAGGTAATCAACAATATTCATCTTGGAATTTTCCTAATATATTCCAATTTTTCCCATTGACATATCTTTCTTTACCAGCTGGAATTCATTTTTCCTCAACTGCATGCTCTAAGAGACCCAGCCTACATGCTACCTGTTCTGTGAAGCTGTCCTTGCTCTTTAAATCAGAAGTTATTAATCTCTCTTGTGTCTGTGTGGCTATTTGACATAGGCTCATATTTCCTCTTACTATAAAAATGTTTATCTGGGGTTCAGGCATAGCCAAAGCACCATGCCTTTTCTCCCAAGGAATCCACTTTACCCCTCACCTATTTCACATGATTAAAAAGACATACATTGCAGGTAATCAGGTATCTTCCCTAGATTGTAATGTTCTTGAAAGCAGAATTATACCTATCTAATTTCTTTCAACTCAAATTCATTCATTTCAGTGAGACTCTGTAGCCTCCTAGTAACATATAGAAATAATGTTATTTCACAAGAAGGTTAGCTCTGTTCTCTAAAAATGTTCCCTAATCACCTGGAAACAAAAATCAATAGTCTCAGAAATTAAAAGTGACAATAACTCACATTTAACTCAAGTTTCCAGACATGAATTCTAGAAAACAACAACATACGTTAATGCTAAGGAAGATGGGTTTTAGCTATCTAATTTATGGGTATGCATATTATACTTGTATATCTCAGTGACTGACTAGATAGGGCAGGAATACATTCCAAAACTAACATTTGCCTCATGCTAGATGGATAATAAGTCTAATGCTTAACCTAAACTTGCATTCTCTCTATATAATGAAGCCGCAAGGAAAAACAATAATGAAGCAACTAATTCACATCAACAAGAATACTTATCCACCTTCTTAGAAAGTAATACAATTCCCAAACAAGAGCTAGTAATCTAAGCCCCAATTTTACTCCATCTATAAAGTAGGATAATTCAATTATATATTCTATAAACTTCTTTCAATTTGTAGTTTTATGTTTTTGTCTAATTACAGCTGTTTTTTTGAGGCACACTTGGTTTGCTTATTAGGACATACCATGTAATTTTTCAACTCAAAAACCAACTGATGGACATTTCTTTGTAACCTGACACAAAGACTGCTATATACCTTATAGAGCAACACAACAAAATTTAGATCCTTATAGGTTGCTGTCTTCTAACCCATTGCAAATGAAAATAATTTGAAAATCAACAATTTATCTAATATTGTATCCAATAGGTAAGAGAACATCAAGGTGTTTCATCAGAATCTAGCTGAAAGATTTCTAAAAACAGAAAGAGAAGAAAATGAAATAAGGAGGGAGAAGGCAAGCTGTGACTAATTTTATTGCTGCCTTAATTGCAATTGTACTTAAATTTTGTATCCCAAACTAATTCAGAAAGGTAGTGTTCTAATAAAATGTCTCTACTGAAATTATATCCTCTTATGAACTAGAATTAAAAGAAGAATTAACTTAACTCCATAGTACATTTATGTTTCCTTATTTATTTATTTATTTATTTATTTTTGAGAGAGAGAGACAGATACAGAGACAGATACAGAGAGAGAACTGAACTGGGGGAGCTCTCAGTTCAGCATATGGTTCCGCACGGGCTGGGGCCAGGATTCGATCCCTGGTCCCCGGAGCTGCAAAGTGAGCATTTAACCCACTGAGCCATCCCGGCTTACCCTATGTTTCCTTATTTATTATTACTATTTTTATATAATGTTCTTTTTCTGTTCCAGGATTCCATCCAGAAAACCACACTACATTGTCTCCCTTGACTTCTCTTGTCTGTAACAGTTTCTCAGACTTTCCTTGTGTTTAGTGACCTTGACAGTTCTGAGGTGTACTGGTCAGACAAATCCCAGTCCCTTGATTGGGATTTGTCTGACTTTCCCCCTCATTATTAGATTAAAGTTGTGGGTATGGGGGAGGAAGACCACAAAGAAAAGTGTCATTTTTGTCATATCATACCAAGAGTACATATTATCAATGTGACACATCACTGTTGATGTTAACCTTGATCATCTGGCTGTGGTAATTATGTCGGGTTTTTCTACTGTAAAGTTACTCTTTCCCCTCTCCTATTATACTGTACGTTTGGAAGGCAGATTATGCACATCCCACACAGAAGGAGTAAGGAGTTATAATCTCCCTCCTCCTTGGGGGTGGACATTATATAAATTACTGATAACCTTTTGAAAATATGCAGAAGTGGAAATTAATCACTAAAATATTATTTTTAACAGTCAAGGTACTACAATTTAAATTCTGGTACTATGTTCCTGTGCATTAGTTATCCCTAAAGAAAATAATAATATTAAAGGGCAATAATTACTATTACAAAAAATTAAGTAGATATATTTGAAATCATCTTTGTACTCTGGGTCTTTGATGTCTAGACATTCATGTGTAGATTTGGTATCTACACATTCTACACATTATTCTTTCCCAGATTAGACCTGACCATATAAAGGTCAAATATTCATGAAAAGGGCTCTAAACAAAGCCATATTTCAAATTAAATCATGAAATAGAATTACCAAAATATACAACTCAAAATATGGACGTATTACCTTAGAAAAACACATAAAAACAACTAATCTGTTACATTCTCAGTTATATACACTACTGTGGGTTAAGTTTGGAGTTTGACCATAATTTTTAATATTTTCATATGGTAATTATGTTTTTAGTTCAAATAACTGACATTTAGCAAACAGCTAAAATACAAAACATTTATAATGCTTGCACTTCCTATGAAATCATTCGTCGATTTATTGGTTCAATAAACATTTACATACAGAGTGCCTACTGTGTGCCAAGTGTCAAAGAAGCAGAGAAAAATAAGATATTATATTACCTATTCAAGCACAAGACAAATAGAATAATAGGATTAAATTTCAGCTATATGACTAAAATAATTATAAGAAATAAACAGGGGAAGCCATGATGGCTCAGCAGGTTATGCGTTCGCTTTGCAGACCCAGGGACCAAGGACTGAATCCTAGACCCAGCCCATGTGGACTCAATGCTAAACTGGGGTG
This sequence comes from Craseonycteris thonglongyai, assembly GCA_004027555.1. Taxonomy (NCBI): domain Eukaryota; kingdom Metazoa; phylum Chordata; class Mammalia; order Chiroptera; family Craseonycteridae; genus Craseonycteris; species Craseonycteris thonglongyai. Next base: position 9,034 of record PVKE010029194.1, on the reverse strand, counting down.
TGCCTGCCATGTGGGGACCCCCAGGCCAGTTCTTATCCTGCATGGACCCACCCACCTATGTGGAACGAACTCATGTCGAAAAACCGATAACTTACAACTATGGAGACTTCTCTGGGCCCTCCCCCTTCTCTGTCTCTCTCTGTCTCTGTCAAAAATAATAAAATAAATCTTAGAAAAAAGAAAAAAAAAGAAATAAAACATATTAAGACTCAAAAATGGGCTAGGCAGAGACACACACCTAGACAGGGAGCTTGAATGATAAGATTTACTCAGTAATTCACAATACAAATGACAACTCCAGAAAGAAATATCAGTTACACTTACGAAAGAATATTCAGGTAACTTGAGTTGCTCCCAGGTCATAGACTACACTTATGAAACCAGCCAGGATTGTATCATGTATTAACACCAAAGATGGAAATATACTGAAAGCACACACTGCAATGTTCTGGTGGTAGGCCAAGGCTATTGTTTTTTATATGAGGCTGACACTATTATCAGCAGTAGAAATAGAGATTAGCCAATGTGTCTGAGCTGGTCAAGATCTAGATAGTAAAGGTGTCTGAAAACTAACGATTAAGTTGCATGGCTATTAATGGGAATCATCCCATTCTTGGCACAGCTCAGGGAACATAATGTTTCAACTTCTGAAGAGGAAAAACTGATGTTCAAATCGTGCAATTTATTATTTTAGAAGAAACGAATCCTTTTAACTTAAGATTTTTCTAAGTCTGTAATTTAATATATTTTGTGTTAAGAGGCAGTTTACAGACATATTTTAAGAGTGCCATTCTTTAATATCTTGTCTCATATTTTCAGACACTTCTGTCATTATAACCAGTGTCTAGACACCCAAATTAAGTACTGTAAACCCAGCAACAGCCAAAATGATCCTTGTGCCTTAGACAATGTGTACACAATATCACAAACACGTAAGTATACAAATATTTTCAACATTAACCAAAAGGAGACCTTTATTTGTGGACAAAAATATTGATGTTGGGGAAGCCGGGATGGCTCAGTGGGTTAAGCGCTCACTTTGCAGCGCCGGGGACCGAGGATCGAATCCCGGCCCCGGCCCGTGTGGAGCCATATGCTGAACTGGGAGCTCCCCCAGTTCAATTCTCTCTATGTCTCTGTATTTCTCTCTCTCTCTCTCTCTCTCTCTCTCTCTCTCTCAAAAATAAATAAATAAATAAATAAATAAATAAAAAATATTGATGTTGCTAAGTGATACTGAACAAATCACCACTTATAAGTCTTTTTAATTTATTTCCATCTATTTCCCACTCATAAACAAACAATTTTAACACTGTTCCAGGTCTGCATATATTTAGACTCAATTAAAATGTTACATTTCCTAAAAATATAACAAAATGCTAACTTATTATAATTTTTTTAATCATTCCTTAAGAATATCAAGTATGGGTGAAGTCTTAACTAATCAACATAATAAAGTAAATGAACCAAGTAAGGTGACTATGGTTAGTTTAAACCTAACTCTAAGTCCTTTTTTTTTTCTTTCATGCAAACTCTTAATTTTTCTTAACAAGACAGAAATAAAGCCAGATAAAGAAAATCCACAGGCACTCTCAAACTGAAATTCAGTAAATAACTGCATGCACATTCTCCATGAGGGTAGCTAATGAAGCGTGGAACTGGCCGAGCTTAATTTCTGTCACTTTCCCGGTACCTTCTAGAACAGCAGCATCTAAAATTGGGACACAACAGGGTTGGACAAGTAGAAAGTAAAAGTCCCTAGAAGTCATAGTGACAATTAGCCCCCAATCATTAGGTAGTAATGGGAGAAATATGAGCACCTAGATACCAACCAAAGGCCCAAACCAAACTGCAAAGAACCAGGGGAGAAGGGCAGGAGGAAGGAGTCATGGCAGGGCTGGGTACATCATGACTCATCAGCGGCTAAAGGAACCAGGGGCTAAGGAATCTTGAAGGTATTTTCAAAAATGAGGAAACCGAGATCTAGAGGTCCCTCCAAATTCATCTAAGGCAGAGAAGGCAAGTCCATAAAATGTAAGCACAACAAAAAGGTGAGAAACCTTCCAAATGCTTTCCAACAGCTCTGGGACCCCATGACAACACAGCTCTCCATCTGCACTCCCCCAGTAAGGAAGCAACAGGAGTGTCATGAAAAAGGCCTGGTACACAACTGACGACACTCAGCTTCTCACGCTGGCACATCACTGTGCCTCACGTGGCTCATCTGCCCACTTCACAAACCCAAATGCATCACAGATCTGGGTCATCTCAGTTGGTCTCTGCAAGTGGTTCCTTCCCATTCTCCCTGCTTTCCCCCTCAGCTAGGGGCCATCTCCTGTCCCCTCCCTTGTCAGGTGCTCTATAATGCTGTTTTGCTCACTCCCTTAACATCATTTCCCCCAACTTCACAGAGTTTCATTTACTATTAATCTATCATCTTTCTTCTTCACCCTCACTCTCCTGCCTACCTGAGTGCCCACGTCACCTCCTTGCTCTCAGCTCTATCACAAATGCTCTCTGACAGCTAATTTGGCCACCTTGCAGGATTCTCCCTTCTCACTTGGTCAATGTACAATGATGGCCCAGGAGCATGACCCAAATGAGTCTGTACACAGATAAAGCACAAATGACTCTTTGTTGAAGGCAAGCCAACAAGATGACCCTGAAGGGAAGGTCTGCACTGCTGTCTCTGACTGGGCAGAACACCCACTGTTACTCCATCCCATAGTTCCCAATGCGGCTTACAAGGGGATGAAAGGCCCTGCTGCTTGTGATCACTGGAAAGGAAGTCAAAAGTTGGGTCCTGCAACATTTTTTGAAGTGGTGGTGGTGGCATCAGAGACACACAGAAAACTTCTAGCAAGCCCCCTGAAAAATTAAGAGTGCTGAATGCTCCACTACCTCATGATCCAGACAAAAGTTAAGTCCCTGGGCACTGATGGAGAAGAACTAGCATCCACACTGCACATTGCTGCAGGGGTGTGTGGCTGGGGGAGGTAGTGGCCAAAGGACCCCAGCCCATCTATGCACATCAGAGGCGGCTCCTGGAGGCAAAGAATGGAACACGTCAAATGGGAAATCAGCACTAACTAGACACCGAGGAAGGAACTTATTCTGACATGAGGGTCAAGAGCCAGGCTGTAGATACTATTTTCATTTTACTCAGGGTTTTGCTCTTCATAGGATTCTCTAGATTCACAGGGGTCTCCAAACTACAGCTCGCGGGCCCAGTCCCTCTCATCCAGCCCGTGGAGACCTTTTTATCTGAATAAAATAACATTAAATAAATAATTAAAAACAACATCTATGTTTTGATTCTTTTTTATTTGGACCTCAAGTGTGTAGTCGGCCCCCAAACTGCTGTTTGATAGTTAATTAAGGCTGAAAAGTTTGGAGACCCCTGATATCCCCAGATCTGGGCAGCCACCTGGTGGGGGGATTGTCAACGGGACCCCTTAATATTTTTTAGCTTTCACATAGACTGTGGTCAGCTCCTGGTTCTCTGATTTTTCTTAACATAATGGTGATGTGAATCCTTGTATTGTGGCTATTGCAGATTGCTGCTCAGCTTCACTCAATCTTTACAGGCACTTCAACATAGCCAGTCCAATCGGTCACACCTAGAACCTTCCCTATCACTGCTATCAGGGACATTTTCCTTTCTCATTATTGTAACATACTTTCATAACACAACTGAACCCAGTCATTTTTTACACCCATGAGCTTTGATTTATTCCAAGTTCTTCATAGTTCCCTATATTAAATCTCTACACAGACCCATTATGGATTCCAGACTTTTGTTTCTATCCATAACAATTTGCATAACATCAATCAGATGAATTTTTTTTTTAATGCTAGCTTTCCCTTTATTACAGAAGTTAAACAATTCTGTGAATAAACCACTTTCCTATTACATTTGAAATGAGTTTCTGCTTAGGGCTCTGTATTTTTTATACTCCTCATGAAACTATCCTTCATTCTCACAACAGAACTATTGAACACTTTGTTGGAACCTTTTTTTGTGGTACTTCTCATGTCCTATTTATAATAATCTGTGTCCAAGTCTTACATTAAGTAGATAATAAGCCCATTGAAAGTAGCTCCTGTGCCTGATTTCTCTATGTGAACATGCCCAACTTAGACATGCCCAACATTTAAAAAATAAAAAAAGAAGAAGAAGAGTCTTGCTGAATGAAAATATGCTAGCTGGATGATGGTAATAGTTCAGAACAATCCATAAGGCAGGTTATAGCATCTCCATTTTATAGAATACATGCAGCTCAGAAAAATTAAGTAACTTGCCCAAGTTCCCCTAATGGTAGTACCTGAATTTGAACCTAGTTTATGATCACTCTACTGCTGGCTTCACCAGAAAAACCAAAAGAGCAAGAACTACAAAAGCTAGATTCTGTTAAATTCTGCAGACTAAAACAGAGCAGTCCTGTGTGCCCCAGGGCAAGATGTGTCCGGAGAGCACAAGGTCTGGGGCTAATTTTTTATTTTTTAGCTTTTAAAAAAGATTTTATTGTTTTTGACAGATCTCCCCCTTCTCTCTGTCTTTCTCTGTCTGGGGCTAATTTGAACTCTATTCTTACTAAGTGTCTTCCCTCTGGTCTTCTACAGGAATTAGCAGTCCTCTTCTTTCAGTGATAACAGGCTTTTTATGTTGCACTCTTACAGCTCAAATACTCAGATTCAATCTCCTTTCTTTAAATATGTGAAAACACAATTATATGAGTGTTGGCCAGAAAAATCCAGCCATAAATGCCTCTATTTCTCATATTATATGGCTGGACACTTTTTGGACAGCCCTTATACATTGTTCTTCAATTTAAATACCCTCTGTAAGTAAAATAAATTTAACATAACCATGTGGCATTTTTGAATCTTATACACAAAAACCCCTTGCACTTAAGCTCCCTGACCAGATGTATCCCCAACACCTTCTAGAAGTTACACATCAGCCTGTGACTTAGACAGGCAACCCTGTTCAGTGCCGGTTCCTTAACCGTGTAAACTTCACTGTTTCTTTTTTTTTTTTTTTATTGTTTTTGACAGAGAGAGAGAGAGATACAGAGACAGAGAGAGAACTGAACTGGGGGAGCTCCCCAGTTCAGCACATGGTTTCGCACGGGCCGGGGCCAGGATTAGATGCTGGGTCCCTGGCGCTGCAAAGTGAGCGCTCAACCCACTGAGCCATCCTGGCTTCCCTGACTTCACTGTTTCTGAAAAATGAAGATAGCTATTTTCATTATGGTTCTAGCCTAAACAGAACTCTAAGTTCTTATTATGAATGTTTAATAAAATCAACAGGGCATTAAAAACTGCCAGCAGGGAGTTTAGCAAATTGGATGTTTGCATGTGCCTCCCTCTGTGCCTGAATACAAATATTTCTCACTCCATACAGCTTTTCTGAAGCACCACAGTGCCATCCCAACCAGGCACCCTTCTCCTGTGGGACTATGTCTTTGTAAGGGGCATACCACTGTCAATTTATGACAAAAGTGAGACTTAACTGAATAGCTGCTTGGTTTGGGGAAGTTGGGAATTCAGGAAGCTGCTTTAGATTTCATGGACTAATTAAAAGAGCCCCACCTTGAGATGGTGAAATGGAAGCAATCAGTATTCATTACATAATGGCATGGAGTATTTATTAAGTACCTAATAAAGTGGACTCACATTGTTAGACACTAAGCTAGGTAAACAGTGAGGTGAGGACTAGGTGCCCCTCAACAGCATCATGCCTAATTAGTTTGGATTAACTGCCTACCACACAGACCTACAAACCAGTGAGCAAATGCTTCATCAGATGTGACAACGGTTTATACTTTTGCTCCAGGGTGCTGAATGATATTATTCAGCTAATATTAATTCAGTTATATCAAACTGCAATGGAGTTTGCAGTATTAAAGGAAAAAATCGCCATCTTTGGCATTGAAGATGGCTGTTGAGTTGCTTCACTGTTAAACAAATCACTCTCAGAGTAACGCATAGTAATTAAATGGCAGGAGAGTAAGTCTGTAATATTCCTCTGCAGCAGTTTCCTTGCTGACTTTCTTTCCCTCACCCCATAGCTTTCCACATGGCAAGTTATGGATGTTGAACAAAGATTGATTGCACCCACTTGTCCATCTGTGCACGTATTGATAAACCTATTTCTCTGCCTCAACTGCTGTTGGCTTTCACGAGCACACCATTAGCTGAGCCCCCAACAGACAGGCAGAGGCTGACCCTGGATCCCTTAATCCTGAAAGGCCTCCCAGCACAGATGCAAATGCTCTCCTTTCACAGGTGAGGGAACCAGTCTCAGAAAGGGGAAGCAATGGCTTGGGATTCCACAGTTACAGCAACTGTACCAGGACCCCATTCCCCCAGACTCCCACTAAATTCTACCTCAGCTTTAGGTTTAAAGTAGCTCCAGTACTGTGATTCCCCAAATGAAGTCAACTGACTCTGATCTGTTGGGTTCTTCATAATCCCACTCTTGCTCACTTGGCTTCCCCTGCCTTTCAAGAAATGTTTAAAGGTATCACCTCTTAATTACTCAATCCCACTATGACCCAAACATAGCAGGCACTTACTAAGTGCCCTGGGGTAATAAATTAGCTTTTTCACTCCATAACATCTCCCATCTCTTTCCTGCTTCTCCAGTTTTACTGCCCCACCACACACCTGTGACTTATTTGCAGTTGACAAATACCAGTACTCATGTGGACCACTGCATGCAAATCACATAAATGAGCAACCAAAATTACTCTGGCACTAACCACATCACTTCATAAAAGGGAAAGCCATTAATAAATACCAACAGGAACAAGACAAGGTTACACAAAACAATTCTCTTTGGGCACTGGGATACGTAGAGTCACTGAATAAATTCTAATCTGTGAAAGTTAACACTTAACCAAATTCATGTTTTCCCATTCAACAACTAAAGGTTCAACCTGAATTTTGGCTCCAAAAGGATTCATTTATATATGCATACAATTTGAATGTTATAGAACAAAACCCCCATACAGTCCCCTTCTCTTCTGTATTTATAAACGAGAGTTCTTGGGTTCCAGTCATCTGGTCTGATCCAAATGTGCATGGCCAGTGGGTAGCTCAATAGCGCGGTAAAGTGGCAATGAGTCTTGGGGAGCAAGGCCAGAAACAGATTACTGGAGTCCTAGAGCCGTGTTTCCTCATACTCTGTGTGCAGTGCCCATGACATCCATGCAGCCTGGCAATCAGTCAGGACCATCAGGAGGGGAATGCCATTGTGCCCTCTTGTCCCAGCTAAGGACCTTTCAAGGAACCCTGATGAATAAGACTGAATTGTCTGACCATGAAAACCTTAGCACTGACTTCATACAAGGGATGTTTACATGCTAAGAAAGTTTGATTTGTGCTTTATTTAATAATATCATCAATTACAAAAGTAGTATCTGCTCCTTGTAGAAAATTTGGAAAGCACAGAGAAGCATGTAAGGAAGAGACACACAAAATGTCACCCATCATTGCTTCGGACATTCTGAAGTGTTTCAGGGAGTTGAACCTCTGTGCTAGGTGGCATCTGAAATTTGAACTAAATCCCTCTTTGGCTTATGGAATGTCACTATTATAAAGGTGGCTCTTCTCTGTTCTCTTTACATCTGTTGATGTGGTCACACTTTAGTTTACATGTCAGCAAGTCCCCGCTTAGGTGTACATATAAGCTTTGACCACCCCCCTTTCTCGTCCACTTAGGTAAAAACACTATGTCTCTAGCTGGTGCTTTGTAGCTACACACAGACTTCATTTGTACAGTCCTGCATGCAGGCTACCATCACCAACAGTTAATAACCAGCATTCCTCAGTGTCCACACGGGATTGTTTCCAGATCCTTATATAAAACGGCATCATTGGGGAAGCCGGGATGGCTCAGTGGGTTAAGCACTCACTTTGCAGCGCCGGGGACCGGGGATAGAATCCCAGCCCTGGCCCGGCCTGGCCTGTGCGGACCCATATGCTGAACTGGGGAGTGCCCCCAGTTCAGTTCTCTCTCTCTCTCTGTCTCTCTCTCTCTCTGTCAAAAAACAATAAAAAATAAAAAAAAATAAATAAAACAGCATCATATCTGCAAATAACCTGTTCACAGCCTCCCATACACTTTAAATCATTTCTGGGTTACTTATGACACCTAATGCAATGTAAACGGTATATAAATAGTTGTTATGCTGTGTTATTTAGGGAATAATGACAAGAATAAAAGTCTATACATGTTCAGTACAGACACCACCATCACAGGCATAACTACACAGCACATGTCGGCAACGTAACACTTTTTTCAGAATAGTTTTGATCCACGGTTGTTGACTCTGCAGATGCAGAACCTGTGGGTACGGAGGGCCGACGGTATTTCCAGAAATCACTCAAGGTAAACCAACTTCTGAGCCTGCTGCTGGGCTGATTTCACCATTTTCTGTTGCCTGAAAACACATCTTTGTACATAGTTTTCTTTTCAGGTCTGTGACTGTATTAAGTGCAGGGATCAATTTGTTCCAGCTTCAAATACCTTCCCTGCTTAGGAGGTGAGAAGAAAAGCCCAGCGTCTGCTATTTATGGTGCTCAAGAAGGTCTGTTTACCCGATTACAGGATCAACAGCTGTAGCTGCACCACACCCTAGAAATGTTGCTGGTCCCTGTGGCACCTGGGCTGGGAACTAACACTCCAGGAAAACATCCCCAAGGCACAGCAGTGCCTTAGGCAATAATCACATTTTCACTACTTTCCCAATTCTCTCTCTGAATGTTATGTTTGAAAAGCAGCTTGTTTGCATAGCAGGCCCAGAAATTTAGATATTAGAGTGATGACTAAGAGTAAGAATATGAGGCTCAGTTCTGCAGGAGACTCAGTGTGTGTGTGTACAGCTAAGGTGACCAGATTTTAACATTGGTAAAGCGGGACACCATTGACTGGGGGGGAGGGGGTTCTTGATTAAAAATTTGGTCTATCTCCCACCGTTCCCTAGCTTGTCGTGCATTCTTTCCAAAAATCGGGACTTTTTTAAAA